>ML363052.1:0-14667 GCA_005239505.1 Nicotiana paniculata | reverse complement strand
CCCAGGATTATATTTGCAACGCCCGTTTAGTCTTCTACAAGACATAGTTGAGCGTGATCAGGCGCCAAACTGTTTACCTCAAAATTGGTGTTAACAATTATATTTGATTTGTGGTTCTAAAAATATGTGATTTATTTCAATACTTGTAAATAAGCAAGAAATATTAGGTGTAAATAAAAAGAATATGATAACCAAAACAGTGTTGTCAAAGGAATGGGGGCCTCCAGCTCAATAGCCTCGGGGTCTCGAGGTCGGTTGGTAGTAATGAAGTATGAACAATAAATGAAGAACAATAAAGTTGAAGAATAATCTTGAACACAGTAAACGAGAAAAGTAGAGTAGAATGTCAATAGGAGTGAATGATGATCTTTACAAATGATTGGAGTCCCCTTTATATAGGAGGGGAAAATACATTTCTATTTACACTAAAAAAACTATTGGTACAGCTGTATAACCGCCTACTACGGATTTGTACGAACCAATCTTGAGATTTAAGCCTTGACCTATATGCCCTTGAGAAATTCCCGCTTTTTCTTGTCTGTCATCGATTTTGCATTGCCTCAAGGTAGGTCGCGCCAGGCCTTCAATGTGCTTTCTCGAGGTATGCATTCTGAGATTGGGCTCGAACTTTACTTCGAACCTTCCGAGTTGGGGCTCGGCACAAAAAATACTTTAAAATCAGACTCCTCCGATTTCGGCCGTATAAACTAGCATGGAAAATGATCAGGGGAGGACACTACCAAAAAAACCCCAATTGCTAATGGATTTTACTAATGACCCAAATTTGTTAGTGTATTAGCTACATGCTAGGTTACTAACAGTAACTGATTTATTTTTCAAAATTTAGCAACGGAAATGTAGTGTGCTATGACGGGTTCAATTGAACCTATACTTTTCAACACACAGTAAAGACTTATATATAAAAATTTATTATTATGTTAATAATAGTTTATATGAATCCATAACTTCACAAAAATAATGGATACAATGCTAAAACATTAAAAGTTGAATCCACAAAGTTTAAATGTTGGATACGCCTTTGAAAATGACACATAATAGTAAATTAAATTTACTTCATCTGTTTCCTTTTACTAATTCTCTATTGACTAGGCGGGCAAATTATTATTTATTAAGATTTTATTTTTATAGTTATTCGTAATAATAGTTATACCTTAAAGTTATAGCTCCAATAAATTTAGGGAGTGTGGGTACTCAATAGTAAGGATAATAATTGGAAGAAAATAAAGGAACAGATGGAGTAATTAATGTCTTATGTTTAAGTAAATTAAATTATTTACTTATAGAATTGGGGTATGGAAAATGACGCATAATAGTAAATTCACATCAACCGGTAAACGCTAATCACCTTACACCTAATACAATAAAAAATGGTCCACAATACACTATATTCTTGGAAGTATGGCATGTACAGTCATAGCAAGTGACCTATAGGCTTTTATATGTACATAATAAGATGGGGATCAAGTCGTAAAATATGGGCGTGCATTACTCTACTAGAATTCAAAATTTATGGTATTAGTGCCCAAGTTCTTGATTAATATACTCCCGATATTTATTTTAATATTCCATTATTAGATTGCTAAAGCTAGCCTTAGCCCCAATTGTCACCTAACAGAACACCGTTGTATTTTTTCTTGTTGCTAAAACAGAGAATTGCATTAATTAAGAAACAGAATTACAAGCAGTGTTCTGAATGAAAGGAGCTAGTGCCCATTGCATCAAAATCTAGTTGCATGGAAGTAAAAGGAGGAAGTTCTTCAAAAACCAAGATTCATTGTGATGATAGTCCCACGTTTGATTTCCCAAATTTAGCTAGCGAGTCAGCTTCTCCATTGCCTTCTTTAAGCGTGTAGGTAAGTTGTTGCACGTTCAGCTGTTGGATCATCGACCCACATGATAAAATAAGTTGTGAGTATTTTGGGCTGTCAATTTGAAGGATTTGGAGTAATACCTGTGAGTCTGTTTCAACAATTAGGGGGCGGATGTTTTTGCTAAGAGTAATAGTTAAACCATAGTAGAGTGCCAGAAGCTCCGCTTGTAAGGCATTTGTGCATAAAAAGCGTTTTGCAAAACCATAAATCCACTGTCCTGAGGTGTCTCGAAAGACCCCCCTACTCCTCCATGATGACTTGTTGGATCATAAGATCCATCAATGTTAAGTTCGTAATGTATTGGAGGTGGTTTGTGCTACGAGGTATTTTCCCTAGTTGTTTTGATTTTCTTTTCCAGATATATTAGTTAAGAAGGTTATTTGAGTAGCTAGTGAGATAATAATGGCGAGGTTTATTGGTTGATTTAGATTGTTGTGATGGTTATCATTATGGTTTAGCCAGATTTACCATAATAGGATTGGTGTTAGTATAAGGGAGGGTATAGAAACTTTGGAATTTATTTTAATTAGTGTGTATGAGGTGCATAATTTATGTAACCAGCCGGTGATGTTGGATGAGGGTGTTGCTATTCGGAGGTGATGCCATAATGTGTGAGCTGGTTTGCAGTGTAGGAAGATATGAGGAATGTCTTCCCTAGAATTAATGCAAATAGGCAGTAAGGATTGTTAGTGATATTTCTATGGTAAAAGAATATTTTTATGGGTAGTTTTTCCGGAATAAGTAGCCATAGAAAGCATTTTATTTTTGGTAAGTCCCGTGTAAGTTTAGCTAAAACTGTGTTCTGAAGTCCCGAAAGCCTCCGTTAATCACCTCGATGTGCGTGTACAGCCCGGGCGTGTAGCCGAGAAGCCTTTATGTGAAAATGTGTTAAACAATTAAATTTATGATAATTAATTGAATGAAGTTGACTTTGGTCAACATTTCTGGTAAACATACCCGGACCCGGACCCGGACCCGGACCCGTGATTTGACGGTCCCTGAGGGTCAGTAGGAAAATACGGGACTTGGGCGTATGCCCAGAATCGAATTCCGAGGTCCCAAGTTCAAGAAATGATTTTTTTTAAAGAAAATTATTTTCTAAAAATAATAAAGACTTTTGATAATGAACTTAGATGTGAAACCTGTGTTACCGGACACGTATTATGGTTACGGAGCCCGGAACAGGTTCAATATATATTGTATAAGTTATCTATAAAATTTGGTAAGAAACGGACTTGATTTGATTTGTTTCGGATCAAAATTGGAAAATTTAAAAGTTTATGAAGTTTGAGAAAATTCTATAGATTTTGGAGTTTAATTCATGGTGTTTGTTGTTATTTTGGTGGTTTTTTTTTACTTGAATAAGTCCGTAGGATAGTTTTGAAGTCGTGTGTATATTTGATTTTGAGCCCCGAGGGATCGGGTGAGTTTTAGGTTGGTGTCGGGGTGATAAACTTACAAATTTTCTGGTTTTGCTGTTGTATCTGGTGTCCAGCCTTTTCCTCTCTGCGATCGCGGTGTAAAGCACGCCATCGTGATGTTCAATTTGGGAAGGGGGTCAATTTGCTCTACGCGATCGGAAAGAGCTGGGTGCGAACGCGGAGCCTTAGGGATTTAGCTTTACGTGAACGCACCCTATGTCCGCGAACGCGTAGGTCTTCTGTGGGGCTGGGGTCAGGGTAGCGGGTGTTCGGTGCGAACGTGTTCTTTCGTTCGCGATCGCGTGGGTCCACATCCGGACTCTCTGCGATCGCACACTTTACTTCGCGATCGCGTAAGTCTGAAGTCCAGTAATCTCCGCGATCGCATAACCTTCTCCGCGATCACGCTAGGTACTTTCGCCCAGTTATTTAAAATACCCCAAAACAGAATGTAATACGGGATTTCACATTTTTCTACTACCTTCTTCTTCTCCACACCTCCTTTGTCCATTTTTGAAGAGCTTCATCACCATAACTCCATAGGTAAGAAATTCTAACTTCATTTTCCTCCATTTCCCTCAACCTTTGTTAGATTCTAGGCCCAAAAACATGGGATTTAAGGGTAGAAATTGGGGGGGTTTTGGGTAGAGTTAGGGATTTTCCATTTTTTAGGAATTCGACCTCATTTTGGGGTTGGATTTCAAAATAAATTGTATATTCGGACTCGTGGGGGAATGGGTGATCGGATTTTGGTCTGAACCTCTTGTTTGGATCAGGCGGGCCCGAGGTCAAATTTTGGTATTTTTAGAAGAATGATGGGAAATGTATAATTAGACTTTGGGATTGAATTATTGAGTCATTATTAATATTATCGAGTTGATTATACTTAGATACTATTGTTTCGGAGTTGGATTCGAGAGGGAAAGTAGTGCTAGAGGCTTGATTTGCATTTTTGGAGCCGAGGTAAGTATTTGGCCTAACTTTAGTGAGGGAATAGGTGTTGAGTCGTATGTGCTACTTGTATTATCATGTTCAATGTATATGTGAGGTGACGAGTACCTATGCCTTGTTTGTCAACCATGCCCGTGAGTCTTATTGGTGAATTACCTGTTATTGTTCCGATATTTATTGTGCTTCGAAATGGTTTCCTTTATAAAGTTGTTGAATTGCTGAGAATATCTGTTTAAGTACTTGTGATATGCTAATTCAGTCGAGAACTCAATTCATTACGCTATGTACTTGTAAGAGATTGGTTATAGGTGAGTCCCTTGCCGGGCATTGTTATTATTTTGGTTGATGTTTTCCCCTTGCTGGGTGGTTTTTGAAGCGAATTTCATATTGTTGAATTCCTTGCCAAGTTGTTATTTGCTTGTTGATTTGGGTGAGGAAGAGTGTAAAGCACGAAGGGTGATGCCGTGTATTCATCTCATTCATTTCATACATTGCATAGTGAGGAAGAGAGTAAAAGCACGAAGGGTGATGCCGTGCCATGATTTATATTGCTTTTATCTACACATTGCATTGTGCGGAAGAGAGTCAAAGCACGAAGGGTGGTGCCGTGCCATTATTTATATTGCTTTCATTTATACATTGCATAGTGAGGAAGAGAGTAAAAGCACGAAAGGTGATGCCGTGCCATGATTTACATTGCTTTCATTTATACATTGCATAGTGAGGAAGAGAGTAAAAGCACGAAAGGTGATGCCGTGCCATGATTTACATTGCTTTCATTTATACATAGCATTGTGAGGACGAGAGTAAAAGCACGAAGGGTGATGCCGTGCCATTATTTATATTGCTTCATTTACGCATTGCATTGTGAGGATGATAGTAAAAGCACGAAGGGTGATGTCGTGTACATTTTGTTTGAGTTATTATTTCCTGTTGTCTTGTTTCATTTGCATTATCGTTTGTTCAGTTATTCGTATTTTCTTCTCACTTGTTGCCCCATTACTTGTCCCCTTATTACCGTGATTAATTGCTTATTCCTTGCTACCTTATTTGGTATATATTATAGAACTGTACAGGTAAATGGTTGTTGTCGTGTCTAGCCTCGTCACTACTTCACCGAGGTTAGGCTTGACACTTACTCAGTACATAAGGGTCGGTTGTACTGATGCTATACCTGCACTTCTTTATGTTGTGCAGATTACGTAGCCGGACCTGGTGGACATAGTTAGAGGGAGTATCCTTCAGTCCAATTCAGACGACACCGAGGTAGTTCNTCCATTTCTGGGTTTGTACGTAAAGGGATTTCTTCGTTATTGGCTATTGTTATTTCGATTTCTTAAGCTTCCGCATTTTATCTCAATTATCTAGTTAGTGTTTATTACTTTCACTTGTTAATAAATCAATTCAGTTAACACGTTGGCTTGTCTAGCGGGTGCAACGTTAGGGGCTATCACGGCTTGAAGGTGGGATTTCGGGTCGTGACACTAAGGTTGATAGTTTCCAAATCCAATTATGAGGGAATTTGTTTTTCCAGTGGTTACTTTGGTGTAGGATGTGGAGGTAGGCGGAAGAAGAGATAAAATCTCATTGTTTGATTGATAAAAGAAATCTCATTATTTCATGAACCACATTAAGCGTTCAATTCACTAATCAGATAATATACCCATCTGCAAATTAAACACATTTATTTTGTGAAAAGTATATAGTACTTCATAAAGAGATGGTCTTCAATCACTTTTATCTTGACCCTATGGATATTTATTTATTAGTAAAAGAGGAGAAAGGAAAAGGCAATAGTAGAGTCAGTTCTAATTTATTACAACTAGCAGAAGTTGAAATATTGTCAAAGCACTAAGAAAATAATATTAATTCTGATAATATACTTTAAAGATACTCCATTGTCTTTACAAGCTTTAATAGATTAAATAGAATAACTTTGGGCGCCATCATCGATCTTCTGATTAAGTTCTCGTTCTTCTGCTAATATACATAAAAGTTTTTTAAAGAAAACTCAATTGATTAGTCCAAATAAATAATGAAGAATATTGCTTGATGCCATTAATTGAAAATCATGTGCTTTTTAGGACGCGATCCGCATTTAACTCAAATTAAACTAAGGTAATTCGCTAGGCTTATAAGCTAATTAAACTAGCTTAATATTATCATAAAGATTAGAAAATTATTTAATCCTACAACTTCACAAGATAAATAATGATTTGGAATTGGAATATGTTGTAGGTTGGCCAAACAAAAATTTGGTACTCTTTCGATGTAAACGGTATGATCCAACACCGAATAGAGGTACAAAGGTGCACGCTCAATAAAAAATAGTTGAAACTAAACACACAAGGCAATATAGACTTTGTGATCCCTTTATTATTGCACAAAAGGTGAAACAAGTGTATTATGCTCTTTATCCTTTGAGCAAGAATAAGTTTTCATGGCGGGTAGTATTGAAAACAAAGCCTGTGGGTAGAGTGTAGTCGAAGATGCATTAGATGTGGCGTACCAGAATGACATTTCAAATGTTGAATCAATAGTGGATGATGAATTAACAGATAAATTGCAGCATAATGAAGGGATATATGAAGAATTTGATCCTTCTATCCTTGCTACAAATGAGGACAAAGATAGAGGTGTTGAACATGAAACAAATGATGAGGAAGAATTACCAGATGAAAGTGAAACATGAGATGATGAAGACTCAAATGATTACTATGAAGATAGGGATGAGGATTGAGCAGGGGCAGTAATTACTTTATTTAATCTGTTTAAATCCCTAATTAAGAACAAGATTCTGTCTTGAACCAAATCCATGATATTTGATGTTTGTTAGTACATATTTACATACATCAATAAAAATAGTTACATTTCCATCTTACGTGGATTTAATATACTTAGTTTTTCTTTACACTTGAGTTTACACTTTTGGTATATATTAAGTACTGCTATAACCATAGGACATCGCATGACACCTTGGTCTTCTCTATGTCAAATGTGAACGAGACAACTGAAATCACATATAACTCCCCCTATCTAGATTTTATTATGATTATACTACAGATATGACATCTAAGGGGAAAGAAAAGATGAAATCTAAGAAGAAAAAACTATCTGTTCCAACTTCTTCAACTATGCCAAATATAAGTCATCCTCTTCCATATCCTCCTAAGTCGACTTCATTGCCATCTACCATGTTCACTATCCCCCCTCCATCTAATAATTCAGTTCAGTATTATTCTATGCCTGCCAAAGACAGTCAAAGTAACACCATTTTTAACTTTGTACCCACACCTTCTATACCATCATCTTTACCGGGCTTTCATAGTAGTCAGCATACTGGCTCACCAGTTGTTGCACCCCTGAACTTTTATGGTAGTCAGCATATTGGCTCACTATCTGATGCACCCCCGAGCTTTCATGGTAGTCACCATACTGGCACACCAGTTGTTTCACCCCCGAGCTTTCATGGTAGTCAGCATACTGGCTCATCAACTGCTGCATCCCCGGGCTTTCATGGTAGTCAGCATGATGGTTCGTCTTTTGTTGCTCCATTCTTCCAGTCCATTGTCATCATCCATTCCCAACATATCTAGGTTGGATATTGAGTCTCTCGCCCATCTACATCTAGTGTTTCTTCTGCACCATCAAGGAGACGCAGGCATAATTTTGGAGGGGATGTACAATTTGATAGTTATAATCGATTGATAATCGTCCCCTACAAGAATGGGTAAGAAGGTTCTTATACTAATATTTATATTTTGAATGTACTTTTAGATATGTTAAAATAAAAGAAAATTTATTTGCAATTAAAACTTTTGAACTTTTAAGATGTATATTAATTATATATATGTTAACTTTAATGAAGGTTTTTGCCATCCTTTCAGACTACGCTTTCGATTACAAATTCTATGAAGTCATTTTATCATGAGCCTTGGACTTCTTGGAAAAAGATACCATACAACATCAGAGAGAAAATGTGGAATCAATTTAAGGTAAAAATTAATTTTATTTATTTAAAAATTATCGGCTTTATCTATGTTAATTTTTTATATTGCAGACACTGTGTACATGGCATCCTCAGCATCAAAATGGAATAAATATTATTTTCGAGAAGAAATTTGGTATAAGGATTAAAGATACTTTGTTTGCTGCTCGGACTGCCGGTGAAATGCCGGACTGGTTAAGAAAAGATGTTTGGGATAAACTTCTTGTGATGTGGAATACCCCAGAATGGAAGGCAAAGAGTGAACAAGCAAAGGTGAACCGTACCTCTAATAAAGGTGGCTCGTTACACACAGGAGGTTCGATTACTTTTGAGGCCCATAGACTAAGAATGGTAATTACTTATAAAATTTTTCTTAGTATTACATATAGATTTTACGTTTGTTATGTCTAACTCATAGTTTTTCTTATGAAGGAAAAGGAAAGAGGGCGAGATATGAGTGACACAGAGGTCTTTGAGGCAGATTTCTTAAGGTGTGCTAGAAAGCGGCAGATTTCCGACGGCCAAAACGGTCGGAAATCGCGTATTTTCGACTGTTTTCCGACCGAAATTGGTCGGTCGGATAAAAAATGGTCGGAAAATGATTTTTGACCGAATCAGTAAGTGATTTTCGGCAGATTCTTTTAGAAATTTTAAAAGGTCAAACAAATAAAATTAATAATTAAAATTAAATTTTATTTAATTCCCGACGGATTCTGTCGGAAAATAAATAAAATTTAATTTCTTAAAAAAACATTTCCGACGGAATCTGTCGGAAACTAATAATTAAAAACTAAATTTTATTTAATTTTCGACGTAATACGTCAAAAATTTGTGAATATATATTTTTGTTTTTAACATTTCCGACCAAATCAGTCGGAAATTAATAATTAAAAATTAAATTTTATTTATTTTCCGACGGAATCTGTCGAAACTGTTTGAATATTAAATTTTTCTAAAAACATTTCCGACCAAATTGGTCGGAAAAATGTGAATTTATTGTTAAATTTGGGCAGTTTTCCGACTGTTTCCGTCGGAATTTTGTGTAAAACTGGGCAGAACTCTGCCCACTTTCGAGCTACACCACCTCTCAAACTAGTACAAATAAAAAATAGCAACCAACATACATTATCAACAATCTAAACCAACCATACATTAATACCAACAATACCAATCATTAAACCTAACAATTTTGGGCATAAAAACATCCAAATAGTAGCCCACATTCAAGTTTAAAAGCAATACATAAATTTGTCTCTCACAATAAAGTTTACCAATCAACCAAAACATCAAAACTAAACTACTACACATCAGATTCAGTTTGTTCATCATCAGATAAATCATGCCCATTTTTACTCATGAATTTATCCATCTTGGCAATTGTTCGTTATGGGAGTCCAATCGTTGCTTCAATTCACGAATCTCGTTTCTCATATCTTCCATCTGTTCTTGATTTTGAGGAGAAGAATTGGCTAAGAGTGGAAGAACTGTAGGTCGACATACTCCTAGTCCGTAGACTCTGCCTTTGTTTACTCCGCCCGCTGCCTGTGTCCACAATGAAGCCATATTATCAGGTGTTGGTTGAGTTGAAGGAGGCTGAGTTTGTAGCCATTCTTCCAACCTTTTATGATAATCTTCCTGAAATGAAAAACATAAATATTAATAAATCAAGCAATATTCTATACTGTGATATCCTACTAAATGTTACATGATCCTGTGCATCCCGCACAATTGTTTTTGGAGACTAAAATTATTTTTTTGATATTTCCATATAACAAGAAGATGATGTTGCTGAACTTTCTTGTCTTCTGGCGAAAAACAAACATGATTAAATATGATTGCTAGCAGCAGCAAGTATTTCTGATTCTTTCTTCCCTTTTTCTTTTGGTTACATGAAGTGCCTAGAGTAAAAGTATCTCATTTGATATATTAAATTCAGACTATTCACGCTCATATTGATAGATGGAAATGAAAAATATATTGATGTCCTGCATACTCATAGCTAATACAAAAGTTGAGTTTTGGGCGGGCGTCGAATCTATGAAAATAGTAGTCGAAAGAAATCAACCTAAATAAACTCTATGAATTTAAACCATATTCAAAATACTTATGTGATCTATGCATTCAAGTGTCCAAATTACATTCTATCTTCTCCCTCAGTTTGAGCAAGAGGAGGTACAATGTCAAGTTTTGACGTAGCATATAAATCTAAAATGTGACGAACATTTGATGAAGGTGACTACTATCCAATTTGTCCATGGCGATACATTTACTAATAAGGTCACCAGTTGCTACTTTTTCTCTCACGAACTGAATCAATTTCTAATAATTTCTCGACGAGTATGTTGAGGGTTAGCAACCATACAGATTGTGCAAATACTATCACAGTACAGACAATTGGACGAGGAAGGAAACCACAAAACCTCAGCTGTAACAGTATATTCAGCCTCAGAAATAGGAGGTGAAACTGTGGGTTGTGTCTTGATTTCATCAGGAATTAAGTCTCACCAAAATAGCAACTTGAGAATATAAAGATAGAAATGCTATCAACTAATTCGGAGATGCTATCTTGGGAGAGTTACAATGAAGATATATCCGCACTGGATGACAGCTCATCAATTAGATCTTTTGGTCTGTTGGAACAAATAAATGTCACGAGAGAAACAAGTGACTATTTGTGGTACATAACTAGGTGAGTTTAGTTTGGTATCTGTGCTTTTAAACTCGTCTCTTCATTTTAGCAATATCCTATATTGTTGCTTATCATGTAAACAAACTAATATTAATAAACCATAAATAATTATGAAGTTAGAATTTTACATGTGTGTCTGACGCACGCGTCTCCACCCAGTCTCCTCTTGTACCATCCTTCATCTTTTTCTTATGCAACTCCTCAAAGACCTCTGCGTCACTCATATCTCGCCCTCTTTCCTTCCCTTCATAAGAAAAAGTATGAGTTAGACATTACAAACGTAAAATCTATATGTAATACTAAGAAAAAATTTATAAGTAATTACCATTCTTAGTCTATGGGCCTCAAAAGTAATCGAACCTCCTGTGTGTAACGAGCAACCTTTATTAGAGGCACGGTTCACCTTTGCTTGTTCACTCTTTGCCTTCCATTCTGGGGTATTCCACATCTCAAGAAGTTTATCCCAAACATTTTCTCTTAACCAGTCTGGCATTTCACCGGCAGTCCGAGCAGCAAACAAAGTATCTTTAATCCTTATACCAACTTTCTTCTCGAAAATAATATTTATTGCATTTTGATGCTGAGGATGCCATGTACACAGTGTCTTCAATATAAAAAATTAACATAGATGAAGACGATAATTATTAAATAAATATAATTAATTTTTAACTTAAATTGATTCCACATTTTCTCTCTGATGCTGTACGGTATCTTTTTCCAAGAAGTCCAAGGCTCATGATAAAATGGCTTCATAGAATTTGTAATCAAAAGTGTAGTCTGAAAGGATGGCAAAAACCTGCATTAAAGTTAACATATATATAATTAATATACATATTAAAAGTTTAAAAGTTTTAGTTGCAAATAAATTTTCTTTGATGTTAACATATCTAAAAGTACATTCAAAACATAAATATTAGTATAAGATGTATATTAATTATATATATGTTAACTTTAATGCAACCTTCTTACCCATTCTTGTAGGGGACAATTATCAATCGATTATAACAATCAAATTGTACATCCCCTCCAAGATTCTGCCTGCGTCTCCTTGATGGTGCAGAAGAAACACTAGATGTAGATGGGCGAGAGACTCCAATATCCAACCTAGATATGTTGGGAATGGATGATGACGATGGACTGGAAGATGATGGAGCAACAAAAGACGAACCATCATGCTGACTACCATGAAAGCCCGGGGATGCAGCAGTTGATGAGCCATTATGCTGACTACCATGAAAGCTCGAGGGTGCAACAACTGGTGTGCCAGTATGATGACTACCATGAAAGCTCGGGGGTGCATCAGCTAGTGAGCCAATATGCTGACTACCATAAACGCTCAGGGGTGCAACAACTGGTGAGCCAGTATGCTGACTACCATGAAAGCTCGGGGGTGCGACAACTGGTAAGCCACCATGCTGACTACTATGAAAGCCCGGTGAAGATGATGGTATAGAAGGTGTGGGTACAAAGTTAAAAACGGTGTTACTTTGACTGTCTTTGGCAGGCATAAAATAATATTGAACTGAATCATTAGATGTAAGGGGATAGTGAACATGGTAGATGGCAATGAAGTCGACTTAGGAGAAGGAGGAAGAGGATGACTTATATTTGGCATAGTTGAAGAAGTTGGAACAGATAGTTTTTTCTTCTTAGATTTCATCTTTTCCTTCCCCTTAGATGCCATAATTGTAGTATAATCATAATAAAATCTAGATAGAGGGAGTTATATGTGATTTCAGTTGTCTCGTTCACATTAGACATAGAGAAGACCAAGGTGTCATGAAATGTCCTATGGTTATAGTAGTACTTAATATATACCAAAAGTGTAAACTCAAGAGTAAAGAAAAATTAAGTATATTAAATCCACGTAAGATGGATATTGATGTATGTAAATATGTACTAACAAACATCAAATAACATGGATTTTCTTCAAGACAGAATCTTGTTCTTAATTAGGGATTTAAACAGATTAAATAAAGTAATTACTGCCCTGCTCAATCCTTATCTCTATCTTCATAGTAATCATTTGAGTCTTCATCATCTCCTGTTTCACTTTCATCTAGTAATTCTTCCTCATCATTTGTTTCATGTTCAACACCTCTATCTTGGTCCTCATTTGTAGTAAGGACAAAAGGATCAAATTCTTCATATATCCCTTCATTATGCTGAAATTCATCTGCTAATTCATCATCCACTATTGATTCAACATTTGAAATGTCATTCTGGTACGCCACATCTAATGCATTTTCGACTACCACTCTACCCACAGGCTTTGTTTTCAAAACTACCCGCCATGGAGACTTATTCTTGCTCAAAGGATAAAGAGCATAATACACTTGTTTCACCTTTTGTGCAATAATAAAGGGATCATAAAGTCTATATTGCCCCGTGTGTTTAATTTCAACTATTTTGTATTGAGCGTGCACCTTTGTACCTCTATTCGGTGTTGGATCATACCATTTACATCGAAAGAGTACCAACTTTTTGTTCGGCCAACCTACAACATCCAATTCCAAATCATTATTTGTCTTGTGAAGTTGTAGGATTAAACAATTTTCTAATTATGATAGTATTAAGCTAGTTTAATTAGCTTTTAAGCCTAGCGAATTACCTTAGTTTAATTTGATTTAAATGCGGATCGCATCCTAAAAAGCACATGATTTTCAATTAATGGCATCAAGCAATATTCTTCATTATGTTTTTGGACTAATCAATTGAGTTTTCTTTAAACAACTTTTAAGTATATTAGCAGAAGAACAAGAACTTAATCAGAAGATCGATGATGGCGCCCAAAGTTATTCTATTTAATATATTAAAGCTAGTAAAGACAATGGAGTATCTTTAAAGTATATTATCAGAATTAATATTATTTTCTTAGTGCTTTGACAATATTTCAACTTCTGCTAGTTGTAATAAATTAGAACTGACTCTACTATTGCCTTTTCCTTTCTCCTCTTTTACTAATAAATAAATATCCATAGGGTCAAGATAAAAGTGATTGAAGACCATCTCTTTATGAAGTACTATATACTTTTCATAAAATAAATGTGTTTAGTTCATGAAATAATGAGATTTCTTTTATCAATCAAACAATGATATTTCTAATACTTAATGTGGTTCAAAGAAATACTTACCTCGATGGAAAAAATGTCGGAGAAGTCGACTGAGGAATAGTGTAACAGGCTTGATTTCTGTTGTAGCAGAGAAGATACAATTATAAGTGCAACAACTGAACTCATTAACCAAAGAATTCAACAAACATCAAACTTGTTTAATTTGTATGGATATCATACTTTGCATTTCAGTTAAGGAAAGGTGAACCTCTAATAGTGACCGTAGCATGTGATTTTTGTTGAATTATGACAGAAATGCACATGCTCTTCAATTGTAAAATAGACATGCTCTTCAATTGTGAAATAGACATGCCTAGCCTCACCGAATCCTTCATTTCATTGTCAATTTTTCATCTGCTCTTATCCTTTTTTTTTTTTTTTGTTAAAATTAAATGAAGGGAACTTTTGCTAATTTTGTATTTTGAACCCATAAGATTTAAATATGAATGTGGAGTTTATATGAATACCTGAAAATGAAAATATCCTATGTACTCCGATATTATCTCCTGGATTGACTCTTTCTAGAATTATTTAAAGACCACAAGACTTTAGAAACTCCATTGATCTTTTGACCGAATAATTTAAAATTTCTAATTTTAGCAGAGATATAATA
>ML363051.1:2993-49939 GCA_005239505.1 Nicotiana paniculata | reverse complement strand
AACTCTAACTTGAACAATGTGTACCTATTACAATTGCTTCTATGAAAGCTGAAAAGATACATTATTAAATCGCCTACTACAACTCTTCATGGGAGAAAGAGTTCGTATTAAACTCAACTTCCTTCCTTCGTTACTGTCCTTGCTGAATTCAACTTCTATTCTCTTATCAATTTGAAATTTTTTTGCATTAGGAAACACTCTTTTTGTTCATTGATACTTCACAATCGCATTCATCTCCTATGCATATACGATTCATGTGCCAACGCATCAGGTCAAGAATGTGTGCTCTGATGGACTTGGTTCAACTGGTCAGACATTTGTCAATCTTCAAAACTATGCAGTGACTTGGGTCAAAACTAATTTCTGGAGGTGCTACCAAAAGGATTGGGGACTCAGGCAAGTCTTAGTACGACATTTCATCCCTAGACATATGGACAAGTTGAGCGTACTATTCATACACTTATGGATATGTTACGGGCTTGTGTGAGAGACTTCAAGGGTAGCTGGGATGATCATCTGCCGCTTACTGAGTTCACTTATAATAATAGCTATCATTCCAGTATTCAGATGGCTCCATATAAAGCTCTCAAGGGACGGAAGTGTAGGTCACCTATAGGATGGTTTGATATTGGGGAAACTAAGTTAGTAGGACCAGAGTTAGTACAACATGAAATTGAGAAGATTAAGCTTATACAGGAAAGGCTATTAGCAGCTCAAAGCCGTCAGAAGTCTTATGCGGATAATCGACGATGAGACTTGGAGTTCAAATTGACGGTTGGGTATACCTAAAGGTATCTGTCACGACCCCAAATATAAACTAGTCGTGATGGCTCCTATCATGGAACTAGGCCAGCTAAATTAATGCTCAAACGTAAAGAATCTTTCATTTATATCATTACTAAACTGATAAAGCTACATCGAATATTAAATACAACCCCAAGATCCCGGAGTCATTGGTCATGAGCATCTAACAAAATATACAAGTCTGGAACACAAGCTTTATAATAATAATAAGAGGGAGAAAGCAGGGTTGCGGACGCGTCAGCTACCTCACAAATTTCCGAAAAATCCCTGAGGCAGGTAAACAGCTCACTCTACCTAGCACCTGAATCTGCACACAAGGTGCATGGAGTAATGTCGGTATGCCAACTCAGAAGTAATGAAAGTAAATAATGTCTGAGAACTACGAAACGCATTAAATAAGTCATCAATTCACAGTAAATACAATTCTTCTTTCGAAATCACAAATACGATAATTTTAAACAGTTGAAAGTCGATTTCAGTAAAATTCTTTTGAAATGTACCTTTCCACAGTTTCCGAAAAAATTAAGATAATTTAATATAGAAATGATAGAAATAATAAATAGCCTCTCAGGCAAAACCACATTTCATAAATCGCCCCCCCCCCCCTGCATAACATCACTCAAAATCAGTTACTGAGCATGCCTCACAATCACTCGTATCAGCCCCTTGGGCAACATCATAGCCACTCATGCCTCCCAATCACTCGTCACTCGTCACTCGCACTCAGTAGGTACCTGCACTTACTGGGGGTGTACAGACTCCAGAGGGGCTCCTACAGCCCAAGTGCTAATATCAAGCCATCTCGTGGAATAATCACTCAGGCTCTCGGCCTCTCACATATCATAAACAATTTAACATGTTGTGGCGTGCGGCCCGATCCCATAGCATCCTCACAACATAGGCCCTCAGCCATACTTAGTCAGAAATCTCTCGAAAAGCCACTCGGGCTACCAGTAAAACGGGGTACTCGACCCAAAATAGTATTTACATCACAAAATAGTATAAACAAATCTGAGTTTCGAAAACAGTTTAACATGGAATGACTGAGTGTAAATCATAATTAATATAGTGAGGAATATTAGAAAGTATCCCCCAAGGGGTCTAAACAGGTCGGCACAAGGCCCCAAACATGGCTAACAACCCAAATATAACAATAGTCTGAAAACACGATTTAACATATGATTTAAAAGTAAATACGCAACTCAATTATTGCCACGGGAAGGACCAAGTCCAAATCCCCAATCAGTGCACGCCACACGCTCGTCATCCAACATGTGCGTCATACCAAAATAGTGAGAAAATACTGAGTCCTGGGTTTCATACCCTCCGGACAAGATTTACAGTCATTACTTACCTCAAACCGGCTCGAAAACTACTTCGCGATATTCTTGCCCCTCGAACCAGCTCCCAAATGCTCCAAATCTATTCAAAACCAGATTAATAACATCAAAATATGCTAGGGAGACGAAACCCATTCAAAAATTATCACAATTAGGCACAAATCCCGAAATTGGCCATACCCGACCCCCGAGCTCACATATCAGAATTTGATAAAAATCACAAAGCCAGAATCCTTTTCCTCCCACGAGCCTATACATACCAAGAACATCAAAATCAGACCACAAATGCCCCTTCAATTACCCAATAAAAGTCCCCAATTTCCTATGCCCTAACGTCCCCAATTTTGGGTTTAAATCCCACAAATTTCAGGTTTAATCATTAAGAAATCAACATATAATCGAGTTATGAAGTCAATAATCTTACCTCCAAGTGTTTCACCTTTGATTCCCTCTTTAATCTATCTCAAAAGCTTCAATTCCGCCAAAAAATGGTGAAAAATGGCTAAGGGTCGCGGATATGGCCTTTTAAATACACTGCCAAGGCGCCCTCAATTTCCTCAGTGTGTTCGCGTTACCAGGTACGCGTTTGTGGAGCACATCCAAAACTTCCCCTTCATGATCGCTTCCTTCCCCCACACGTTCGCACATCTTACCAGTCACCCCACATTCCCTCAGCCTTATGCGTTCGCAGGTCTCCCCCACGGGACCGCATTGCTCAACACTCCATCACTTACGCGATCGCGGACTCTCAATGGCGATCGCATAGTACAAAAACTATACTGCCCCAAAAATCCCTAGGCGATCGCATCCACACATACGTGACCGTATAGAAGGATATGAGAACTGAACACCAGAAAAAATCCTGCAATTCTCCCAAGTCCAAATTGGTCCGTTAACCTCCCGAAACTCACCTGAGGCCCTCGGGACCTCAACAAAACATACCAACAAATCCCATAACCTTATTCAAACTTAGTCGAGCCTTCGAAACACCCAAAACAACGCCAAAACACCAAAATCACATCGGATTCAAGCCTATGAACTTTGAGATTTCTAAATTTTGCCAATGATGCCGAAACTACCCAAAACACGTCCGATTGTCCTTAAAATTTTCACACATGTCCAAAATGACACTACGAGCCTGCTCCCACTTTCGGAATTCCATTCGAACCCCGATAGCAAATTTTTCACTACCGACCGAAAATCACCAAAAACTCAATTTCGCCAATTCAAGCCTAAATATACTCCGGACCTCCGAATGACATTACCAACACACTCCTAAGTCCCAAATCACCGAATGAAGCTATCAGAGCCATAAAAACCACATTCTGAGATCATATACCTATTAGTCAACTTCCGGTTGACTTTTCAACTATTGAACCAAGTTAAGAGACTAAGTGTCTCATTTCTTCTCCAAAAATCGCTCTGAACCCGAGCCAACCCACCTAACACAACATAATGAAGCTGAACCACATATAATGAAGCAGGAAGGGGAAAAAGGGTCTAAAACTCTCGGAACGATTGATCGGGTCGTTACATTCTCCCCCACTTAAACATACGTTCATCCTCGAACGTGCCTAGAGTTGTTCCATAACCCACCAACATTGCCATGTAACGTACCATGCACATATCCAAGGGTGATCCCACGTCACCCGATCCCATATAGGTCCAATAGCACAACACCGTTGAAATTTCGAAATCCAACCTAACCCATAAACCTTAGAACCAAATTTCCACTTCTGAAATAATTTACAAGAAAAAAATGCCATAACTATAAACTTAATAAGTCTGAACACGCTGTATCAAGCCATATCCGTAACCCAAGATGCAATCATATAATATAGCGCATGACTAAAACAATCATGGCGATAACTCCTAATCACAATAGCTGCTCAAAATAACCCAATACCGGTACATAACCTCTTATCAAGCAATGCCTCGCTCTAACACATTCATATACTACCGATGATGAAATAAACACGTAGAAACTAGCAACCATTTTTCCGATCAGCATCAATATCCTCACAAATATACTGCAACTAGATTCGGAAGTACCCATTCTAGGTCCGACGACCTCATCTCATCTACCACAATCACTGTAGCGACATGACACATCAATACCATCTAGATCCATAACCTGTGCAACTCGTGAACTCAATAGCAACACCCCACGAACTCGGATCATAGAAAAGATTCACATGAGAGGACTATCCTACCATTAACAATTACCATCACAACACCATGCTAAGAGCCTGATATTCATCATAAAATCAAAACACATGAATCTGACACCAAGGATCATACCTCCACATAACTCCGCTACATTGCGTGATCCTATCTACACGCTGGTCCACATGAAATACTTCGAGCAACCTTGATCAAAATCAGTAACCATGCGCAATTCGACATCAAGTACTTAAAGTGCGTTGCCATAACCACGGGGAATCAGACGACACCATGCCACACGAAATCGAAAAAACATAACCAATATGTCTTAATTCTCACCCAATTACTTATCTTACTCAAATCCTGCTATAAAGCCAAATAAATCTGCATCGTATGTGCATATAACCAACAATCACCACCCCTCGTAACACCGAAGAGTAACCCTTAGATCACTCCAGAATATGAATAAACTCAATGATCATCAAATGGTACATCCCTCAACAATAGCAATTCGGAGTCAACAATTTCGACCCGGTGCAGAACACACACCCATACTGGGCCTACCAATAACCTTAAATCAACTCTGGTCACCCACCACAAACAGATAACTCTCTGAAGGTTCACAATGACTTAATATGGCATTTACTAACATCTGAGTAGCTTTGCTCACATTCTCACGCTCCACAACCACAAAATAATCTGTTTATGAGAACTATCAGTCTCGAAGTCCATAAAGCACACAAATTACAATATCTGATCCCAACTCCACCGCTCAAATATATAACACATCCCTAATACTCAATCATTCCATGAGGGATACCCCTATATTTCTTCTGTGTCACCATGCAACCTTGAATATCAGCAGTCGATCCAACAAGAGAGCGTCGCAATACCAATGAAGCACCCATAACCCCACACATTGCCCTTTTTGAAACATATACCTTCATCAAGCCACCCGATAGTGATATCATCTGCCTAATCATCTGAAACTGGCAATGCTGCCTAGGAATTTATGGCCTTCTTCCCAGAGCTGAACCGAGACCTCACACATGCAATCCCAGTCTCTACAGAACATACCACACACACCATTTCATCCTATGATAAATATGAGAACTTCATAATCCCTTCCGAGCCACAAGCAACTACGTACCCAACTAGCGAAGAACTTTACACTTGATCCCATTTAGAAGCAAAATCACTATACCTCACATGCTCCTCACGCCAGTAGAAAATACACATCTTTAACTGTAGTAGAAACCATCAGGAACTATCTGAATCCCATTTGTACGACACCAAACCGATATGACTGAATCCTTCTAACTTAACCAAAATATGCATGTCACCGAAACCCAAGATCATTGCTAAGAAACACCTGTAAAAACTCATTGCCTCATAATCACCCAAAGAACTAATCACATCCCTTACCATGCCGATCCGAACTACTACAAAGCTGTCCTATTTATCCAAGTTCCTTTTGACTTAGCTTCGAATTGATAATTCTCCTTGCCATAATACCGCGATTCTCAACCTAGACTCACCACACGAGACCCAAGCATAGGACCGTACTGTTTAAGACTCGTACGCCGCTGAATACTCTCTCAAATATTCCCAAAAGAACCACATTCAAGGGTTGGTTTGGGATGTGTGTTGATGCAACACAGGAAGATTATAGCCTATGCTTCCAGGCAACTCAAGAATCATGAGAATAATTATCCGACGCATGATTTAGAACTCGCGGCAGTTGTGTTTGCATTAAAAATCTGGCGGCATTATTTGTATGGGGTCCATGTGGACGTGTTCTTAGACCACAAGAGTCTCCAATTTTTGTTCAGGCAGAATGAGTTAAATTTAAGGCAACAGTGATGGTTAGAATTGATTAAGGATTATGATATGAACATTCTATACCATCCAGGGAAAGCAAATGTAGTGGCAGACGCTCTCGGTCAGAAGTCTATGGGTAGTCTGGTTCATTTGGAGGAAGATCAAGGGCCGTTGGCTTGGGAGGTTTGTCAGTTGGCTAGTCTGGGGATCTGTCTCTCGACCTCAGATGAGGGGAAGGTCATGGTGCATAATGGGGGAGCTTATGGATCCAGCATTGGCGTAGTTGAAGGAGGCAGTTTTGAATACCAAGGTTTCGGCATTTTCGCTCGGGAGAGATGATGGTGTTTTGCAGTGACAGGGAAGGTTATGTGTTCCCGATGTGGATAATATTCGGGAGAAGCAGCTTATGGATCCAACATTGGTGCAGTTGAAGGAGGCAGTTTTGAATAGCAAGGTTTTGGCTTTTTCGCTCGGGAGCGATGATGGTGTTTTGCGGTGACAGGGAAGGTTATGTGTTCCCGATGTGGATAATCTTTGGGAGAGGGTGATGGCGGAAGCTCACAATTCCATGTATTCCGTGCACCCAGGTTCCACGAAAATGTATCAAGATCTCAGGGAAATTTATTGGTGGAGCGGTATGAAAAGAGGTGTGGCGGACTTTGTATCTAAATGTCTGAATTGTCAGCAGGTGAAGGCCGAGCATCAGAGGCCTGGTGGGCTAACTCAGCTTATGGAAATTCCAATGTGTAAATGGGAAATGATCAACATTGATTTAGTGGTAGGGTTACCTCGGACTCAGTGCAAGTTCAACTCGATTTGGGTGATAGTGGATCGACTCACGAAATCAGCTCACTTCTTGCCGGTCAAGTCCACCGATACTGCAGAACAGTACGCTCAGTTGTATACCAAGGAAATAGTCAGGCTTCATGGTACTCCAGTTTCTATTATTTCAGACCGAGGAGCCTAGTTCACAGCTAATTTTTGGAGGAAATTTCAGCAAGGTTTGGGTACTCAGGTAAATCTCAGCACAACGTTCCACCCGCAGACTGATGGTCAGGCAAAGCGGACTATTCAGACGCTTGAAGATAAGTTACGGGCTTGTGTATTGGACTTCAAGGGTAGTTGGGATGACCATTTACCGCTTATTGAATTTTCTTACAATAACAATTTTCACGCTAGTATTCAGATGGCCCCATTTGAGGCACTTTACGGAAGGAGGTGTAGATCTCCGATTGGGTGGTTCGAGGTTGGTGAAGCAGAAATGTTAGGGCCAGATCTTGTGCACCAGGCATAGGAAAAAGTTAGAGTCATTCGGGAGAGGATGAAAACCGCTCAGAGCCGTCAAAAATCCTACGCGGACGTTCGTCGAAGATAATTGGAATTCCAAGTTGATGATTGGGTATTCTTGAAAGTATCTCCCATGAAGGGAGTGATGCGGTTTGGGAAGAAAGGGAAATTGAGCCCAAGGTATGTCGGGCCATATCAGATTGCTCAAAGGATAGAACAAGCGGCTTATAGGTTGGAATTACCCCATGAATTGTCATTAGTGCACCCGGTGTTCCACGTGTCCATGTTGGAGAAAGTGGTGGGAGATCCATAAGTCATCGTACCAGTTGAGATCATTGAGGTTAATGAAGAATTATCATATGAGGAGTTTCCGGTTGCTATTCTTGATAGACAAGTTTGTAGATTGAGGAACAAAGAAATTGCTTCAGTTAAAGTATTGTGGCGAACTCAGCGCGTTGAGGAAGCCACTTGGGAGGCGGAAAATGAGATGAAAGAAAGATATCCCCACTTATTTGAACAAATCTAGTAGTGATGTCAGAACCCTCTCCTCTAAGCAAAATTATACTTTACGTTCGGTTCTGTGCAAAAGCACCCCATCTCCCCCTAGTCGCCTTATTGCTGTAGTTTCCCAATGTGTGCTAAAATCGGACTCGCTGTTCTATTTGGGGTAGTGTGCAACCCTTGAGGTAAATGAACGTTTTGTGAAACATATGTGCTAGGCAAGTGATTAATGGTAGAATAGGTTGGTAGTAATTAATTGAAATAAATATAGTATATTGAAGTGATTGGGTTGTATTGGACTCATTAAAACGACCAAGTATGTGCAATGTGAACCATGAACAAACTTGTGGTATAAGAGGAAAGAACTATGTGTAGTTGACAAAATATAGAATGTCTGCAAATTATTGGAGTAACAACGTTGTGTGTGAGTTATTGGGTGGTTAAAACTGTGTAATGGTGCTTGGAAATGTGTTTCGGGGGCTCTCTGGCAGGTAGATATATCTAATTACAAAGGGAACTCTGGGGAAATTTTTCTGAAAGATCGGATTTGTGAAAATATGGAAGTTGCATATCATGCTTTCAAAACGAAATGATTTCCAAAACCCTCATTCGAGGACGAATGATTTTAAGGGGGGAGGATGTAAGGACCCGTAAAATTTTCTTGTTTAAAAATAATGCCGAACAAGTCCCCGAGTTGTTTTATTGTGGGAATCTTTGAAACAGACTAGAACTGAGTAAAAAGTACCCCAAGACTTAAAGAATATAATTTTCCAGAAAGTAGGTGTTTATGTGACGCACTATGCGATTGCACAACGGGTATGCAGACCACATAATGGTCGCATACCTAGGCAGGATACTGCCCCATTTGAAGTCAACTATGCGGTCCAGTATGCAATCACATAACGTGTATGCGGAACACACAATTGTTCGCTTACCTGGGCAGTGTGTTTTGGATTTTGGGTGCGGTCAAATATGCGAACCACATGTCAGGAATGCGAACTGCATTCTTGTGTCGGGCCTTATTTTTCTAATTTTTAAGACCCGACCCTAGTTCATTAAAACACCCCCCCCCCTTCATTTTTAACCATTTTCTGAACAAAACTAGAGAGAGGGGAGAGAGGGTTCTTGAGGGAGAAAGCTTCATCTTTACCAATTGGATTTTCAAAGTCACTCAAGCCTGGAAATTTCGAGTAATCATCTTCTTCTTCATTCTAACAGGTAAGAATCCCCAAACCCTTTTCATTAGTTTTCTGATTTTAAACAAAAAGGGGACTCTCATGAACTGATTCTTGAAAATCTAAGTTTATACCTTGAATGCACGATCATTAATGTCCATAATCTAGTAAGAGGAAGAGGGTTGGGGTAAAGTTCACAAATAAGGGGTTGGCAATCTAAGGGGGGGAGTCACATAGCATTTGATAAAATGCTTAAAAGAGTTCAAATTGTGTACGGTTTTCAATTCTGAGTTGAATACGTTTAATTGTGAACTAGATTGACGGTACTAGTCGGTCCGGTGATTTGTGAGTAAAAGTTGAAAAGGAATTTCGACCCCAGGTATGTATGGCTAACTTTAACCTTCATAGAATCCTCTTGTTGGGTCCGAGTATTTGCTATGTGTACCTTGTTTGGGAATATGTGAATTGATTGTTCAGACATGTTGAGGCGTGAGATTTTATTCTCTGATTTTCCTAGTTGATTGTCATGCTACTGTGCTGTATAAGGTTGTGAACGGTGTTTGATGTGTAGTGAACGAAAGATTGATATTGTGCTCAAATGTGGGAATGTGTAAAATAGTTGAAATCCATACGTGGAAAGTAATGAAAAAGAGTATTGTGAAACAATGTAACTGAATTGAGCGATTGTGGCAACACGGTGTTCATGAAATTACTACTTGATAAGAGTTATGGTGCCTTGGGCCCAAATAAATATGTCGTTGACATGGATTTGTATTCCTTGAAATGGTGATTCTTGTGATGAATTGTTTGTGACTATTCTATGAATTAAAATTGCCAGGCGGGGTGGGGTTGCGCACCGCAACACAAGTAATAAGGTTGATGGGTTGTGGTGATAAGGGTGGCCGAGGTAATAAGGGTGTCCAGGGTAATAAGGATGGAATGTGATCGTTATCACTACTGAAATGGAAATCTATGAGCTATTGAATATGATGATGTTGAAAGGGAAAAAGGAGAGATTGTGCATCTTGTTTGATTTTGGTTGTTTCCTTCCATGTGCATTGATTAATTGGTTCTATTGTTGTTCCTTAATTGTGTATTTCTTGATTGTACTTGGGATAAAGTTTGTTTATACATACTAGTACTATTCCACAGTACTAACGTCCCTTTTTCCGGGGACGCTACATCTTTTATATGGATGTAGGTGGGTCCATAGCAGGTTTCTCAGCTCGCCGTTAGTGGTGCCTTCTCCTCATCCTTTTCAGTTGTACTGGTGAGCCCCACTTCCTCTCGGGGCCATGTGTAGTTCAGGCCTTCTCCCTTTTGAGTGTATTATGTATTGTAAGGTATATACGGGGCCTTGTTGCCGGCAAGTATTGTATAAGCTCCTAGTACTCTTAGAGGCTTCTTAGACACTATGTGGGTGTATATGTATATTTTGGGCAATGGTTGTATGTATTTGTAATCGTGGTCCGTATCGGGAAGTGGCGTATCTAATATGTATAAATTGGACTTAATGTGGTATTCACTCACTTTTAAGCTTATCTCACCATTTCACATAAATAATGTATGTTATAAACACGGGGAGACGCATTGGGTGGGAAAAGCAAATCAGGTTCGCTTGACTAGGGTCACCCGGTCGAGTGCCGGTGCGTCCTTCCATTTTGGGGCATGACAGTAGCTTTGGTGAAAGTACTTTGGAGAAATAATAATGTGGATGAAATTACTTGGGAATCCAAAGAAGACATGAAGTCTAGGTATCCTCACTTGTTTCCTCTTCCAGAGGAGGATCCGTCCGAGACATCACAGCCTTAAGGTGTGTGTATGGATTCTTGTGTTAGTTATTGTCATTGGTCGTGTGAGGCTATTGTCGTTACTGATGATTGTGGATATGTGGCATTGCATCATTGAATTTTCTACAGAAAGGCTTGGTAGTAGTACTATTACGAAGGTTACTCTGACAATAAAAATTTATATAGATTCCGGGGAGTTAAACATTTGAGGACTAATGTTCCTAAGGGGGGAAGGATGTTACATCCCGCATTTCGTACGTTAAAGTTTCTTCGTAAGTTAACCGATGTAATCTCGAGAATGAGATTATTTTTGATATTATAAGTATTTATGTTATTCGTGACAAGTGATAAGTGAGTGTCGTGAAGATTACAGGGTAAACAAATCAAAGAATGAGTATTCGTTGAAGTTTGTCAATTTGAAATAGGTACGAGCTATAACACTCGGTATTTGTGGACTAGTGCCATACAAGGTACCACATGACCATGATGGTAAGGTGTACAAAATATATTTAAAGTGAGTAGTAATTTAAGTAATTTGAGATAATTCTTAAATATATGGGTAATTAGTTAATTATTGATTTAGTGGGAGATTAACAAGGTGATTAGGACTTGTGGATGAGCTTAATGGAGACCACACACTCCTTCAACGTGGAAACAAGTAAAATATGGATCAAAAACCAAACAATGAGTCTTGGTCTATGTAACTGTGTGGCTTATTTAGGGGATTTTGTAGCTAAGTCATCACATAAGTGGGGCCCACACCCACTAAGATAAAAGACCTTTCTAATTCACTTAGTGGAGACTCTTGTATCTCTACAATGTATTGGAGGAAAGCTTCAGAAAAATATTCATACGAGATTATATTACGTAATAGCAACGGGATTTGTAATTCTAAGGGAGCCCGGTATAACCTTTGTCAAGAATATCATATGGATTTTCCCCTACTTCGATCTTGCCGTCACATGTTTTGTCGTGATTGTCGTGTGTTAGAGGGACTGTCAAGAGAATCAGCGTAGGTATGCTAAGGCTATCCTTTCTTTCCTTTTGGCATGATTCATATGATGACCACTAAATTTAAATGTATCAATACCTGCACAATTAGTGCAGAAGTGTAGTATGAATACATAAATTTAACACGTACCCAGTAAATATCTAGTCTAACCTCGAAGAAATAAGTAGTAATGAAGGTCAACATCAACACTTACTATTGGTCCACCAATCAAAGTACAATAAAGGTAGACAGATACGAAGTATGGCAAGTAAAAGAAGTGAAAAAGTATACACACACACACACACACACTTATATATATACATATATATATATGTGTGTGTGTGTGTGTGTGTGTGTATAACACGATCTTCAATAAAAGAGTAATTACGAAGTCCTCAACTAATGGATACTACCTCGAATGAAATACATTATCTATACCAAATAAAATGAAAAATCTCAAGTCAGGAAGACTCATAGATACGCTGACTTTCGATCGAATATAATGCATGAGTATGCCGAGGCGGATGGTCTTATCCCACAAGAGTGTTGCAAAATACGGCTGAGACAAAGGGCTCGATCCCATAAGAGTATGTTATATAATACTGCTGATGCGAATGGCATGATCCCATGAGAGTGTCTTACATAATATTGCCAAGGCGAACGACCCGATCCCATAAGAGTACTATTGAGGCGTTCAACACAATCCCATAAGAATGTGAAACTTTCATGGGGGCCCAACTCACAAATATATGGGTGACTTATGAAATTCGAGAAAACTTTCGAGAAAATACGTACATCGCAGTAGAAATCATACAGACTGACATTCATCACCTCATAAGTGAGTAGCTATCATAACACATTGTATGCAACAAATATAGCACATATGGGGTAAATTTCCTCTTACAAGGTTACATAAGATACTTAATTTGCTCTAAAATCCAGTAACCGGCTTCAATATCTCTCTAACACCTCGAATCCATGCCAAAGGATCTGAAACTAGTCAAAGAACGTGCAAACCAATCAAAATAAATTCAGAGAATCGTAATTTAACAATTAGAAACAATTCTCAACTCCACACGAAAAGTCAATAAAGTCAACTCTCGGAACTACGCGCCCGGATTCTTAAAGTACTCAATGATAAATATTACCAATAGCATCACGAACTCTAATATATAATTTATTTCCAATTTTGTGGTCAAACTGCACAAATATCATTTCTAGATTTTCTTCTAAATCCCAAAAAAATTACCAATTACCATGCAAAAATCCATATATAGTCCATGTATTTAGCTCACAATGAGTAGGAATCACTTACCTAAAGATGGATGATCAAAAAAGCCCCTTCAAAATCGCCCTAAAATCGGCTCCAGTGAGAGAAATGACATAAAAATGAACCAAGTCCCGATTTTCTTAGACGTTACCCATCACGATCTCAGTCCAAAGCCTCGAGATAAAGAAGCAAAAGCGCCTCTGCTGCCCAAAATAGCCTACATGATCGCATCTGACACTCTGTGATCGCGAAACACGAACAACACATCCACACTCGTACGTAGATCTCGACACGCGAACGCAGAGCTCGACTCGCAAACGCGAAGCCGCACCCCAGGACACTATGTGAACGCGGAGAATCACCTGCGAACGTGAAGAACAGTAGACACCCAGTTCCAAATCACCCTTTGCGATCATGACTCCCTATCTGCGATCACAATACATACCAAAGACACCATAAATCAGCAACCATAAATTAAAGAAATGATCTGAAACCATCCCGAAACACATGCGAGGTCCCCGGGACCCCATCCAATCACACCAATAAGTCCCCACTACCTTATCCAAACTTATCTGAAGGCTCAAAAAGCCACGAATAACATCAAAACCATGAATTGACAATCAATATCCTTCTCTTAACTTTCACACCTTCAAACTTCACCGAACACATCTGAATCACACTATTCTATATCCCGACCAAACTCGCAGACAAGTTTCAATCCACTAAATAAACCTATCTAGAGTCTTGAAATACCATTTCGAGTCCGATAACACCAAATTCTACTCTAAGTCAAACTCAGCTAATTCAAGACCTTCAAAATGCAAAACTTCCGATAATAAGCGTTGAATATCTCTCGGACTACCTGATACTCAATCCGAACATTCGCCCAAGTACGAAATCAACATTACGAACCTATAGAAACCTTAAAAACTTGATTCCAAAGTTGTTTACTCAAAAGTCAAACCTTGATCAACTCTTCTAACTTAGATGTTCTGAATTAAGAATTATTCTTTCAAATCAACTCTGAACTTCTTAAAGATCAAAACTAACTACACGTGCAAGTCATAATACATATAGTGAAACTACTAAAGATCTCAAACCACTGAATGACATGCTACAACTTAACATGACCCGTCAGGTCGTTAAAATGTTCATTGTGAATACTTATCTTTATTTAGACTTATTATGCATTTCTACAACATTCACTTTAATAATGGAGCATATTTAGGGGGACAAACTTCATTATTTTTCATCAAAAATATATTATTTTGCATTAGTCATTATTATATTATCAATAGAGTGCATTGGGAGTTGAACCTAATACTTACCCATATAAAGGCGTATTAAGCCATGATGCGATGGGAATCGAACCAATGTCTTTTCATTATAGTGCACCAAAACTCAAACCTGATGTCTTACCATCATAGTACGTTGGGACTTAAACCCACCATCTTACCCTCAAGCAATGTCATCACCGTATTCAACCATCATAAAACTTTTAAGTATTACCCTTTTCAATTGTTATAAGTATAAACTCGTCTAGTGATAAATAAAACTTAAGTATTTGCATCACTTCATCACATATTTAATTTGATGCGACATATGAACTATATTATCATTAGAGAAATCCAATTAGTGGGTGTCCATGTAATTCATATCTCAATCAAAGTATTAAACCACATCAAATATTGTTAGTCCCCAAAATTATTATTTTTGAAGATGATTTTCGAAACATAATCAACTCAGATAGATGATATGTGCATCTAATAATTAGTATGGATCATAATATAATTGTTATTATTTTCCATAGGCAGAAGATTAGCGTAATACATTTCCTTTGCCAAACTAGAAAACTAAGTGTAAAATTTTTCACTCACAAATATTATTCTTTCTCAAATCAGCAATAAAATCATATCACGAAGCCAAACAAAGATCAGAAAGTAAAATTCCAACATCGTATAACGAACAATTTAAAATCCTAGGAGTAATATGGCCATACCTTCAACATGATCATGTGACATAACTATTAAAAATTGGTACATCACTTTTACTATTGGTATATCAGAAAGCATATAAATCATGATATATAAATGGTACTTAAGATAATGGTGAAAGCAGTGCCTTAGGAATCTATTTGTTTATGTTCAATTCATGCCAAGATAGGTTGTATAGTAATAATATTAAGAAGATATTATCTAACCCACCTTACAAGATTAAATGCAAACTTATCACTTGACAAAGCAGCAAAAATAGTTATAATTCCCATGGAAGGCGTTTGTCTCTTATAAGAAGTGTAAGAGAAAATAAAAATTGCAATTCGTACTGATAACGTGTTAAGATTAAATTTAAAGTGACAATATCAAATAAGAAAATAAACAAGAGATATAAAGAGGAAAGAGAGAAGTTTCTTATTTCATCAAGTGTTTCCCTAGTATATGCTACATGATCCCTAATATCTCCATATATAGTATTTCATAGAGGCTTACAATAAGGTTACTTTAAATACAATATTAACCATTGGAATCATAGGGGTAGATCATGGAGATAGTTATGGAGGTGTGAAAATTCTAACCATAAGTAGTAAAGTAGTGAAAGTTACGGAAATAACAAAAAAGAGTAGTGAATATTACTCCTTTAGGAGTAATAGACCCCATCATCATATAATATTTTATAACAAACTCACTTTATTAATGTATTAAGTGAAGAGTTTAAAACCCTTAAAATCACTTAAAGAGACCGGAGGGAGTACGAAGCAAAGATAGGATTTATATCAATATCACCGTTTAAAGAGATGTTTTATCATGAATTTCACAAAATTGCAGTCAAATCTCATGATTACTAGAAAATTAAAGAATTAATCTTGTCAATTTAAAACCTTATTGATAATAAGAAATATCATGTTTCTTGTATTGAGATTCATCTTCTAACGTCCCTTTTCTGGGGGCGCTGCATTTCATGCGTGCAGGTTCAGACAGACAGGCGGGTAGAACTCCTTATTAAGTGTTGCCCAAGTTCTTCTTGATCAGTAAGATCTATGCCTTTCGGAGTTGCTGGGTCTAGAGCTTTATGTACATATTGTGTATATATGTATATATGGTATGAGCAGGTCGGGGAGCTGTTTCAATCACAGTATATCCACTAGTAGAGGCTTGTATACATATCCTATCATTTAGTGCAATATGTTGGGATTGTAGGCCCTGTATGTATATTTGGCTGGTTTGTCAGCTGCAATAATTACGACGGTCTTGTCGGCCCAGCTTTATATTGACATCTAGTCAGCATTTGTAGTTGTCTTGCAATTTGTTCCATGGCCAAAGTATGACATCACATGTTCAGATTTCCTTAGTCGTAAGTTGGTACTTAAGGTTAGGTGAGGCACCGTGTGCCGGTCTCCCCATATGCTCGGAGCGTGATGAAAGTGTTATCAGATCAATTCTGTCCTAGGGAGTCTACAAGCCGTGTCTAGTAGAGTTTTGTTTATGGGTGTGCCGTGCATCACACTTATAAGTAGGAGGCTACAGGGAATTTAGTACTGTCACTCTTTCTTCTTACTCTAGATCGTGTGGTAGAGCTCAGTTTTAACAACACAATTTCCTAAATTCGACCTTATTCATAATACGGCGATGCCTACATTTAGGAAGATGGTTGGTAAGGGATTGAATGCAGTTGTGAAAGATTTGAGTTAGAAGAACCCGATGAGCTTTTGGAAATGGAGCCTTAAGGTAAGAATATCTATCCACCTTTATGGTGAAAGACAATGAGAGATTCATAAGGTTAATACAAGTTTCAACAAGTAAAGGAAGCAAGGTGAAAAAGGGTACGAGGTACCCATCTAATGAAGATTATCCTTATTTACCATTCAGGAAGAGAGATATAAGCATTTTGAGTTACCTTCAACAGTAACAAAGGTATGTATAATTGTCCACACCGATCTAAATTATGCTCTATTAGAGCTAACAAATATGGTTTAAGAGAAGGACATAATATCAGAATCTGGCTAAGGTTAGAGTAACCAAAATAATGGATGGATTGTTTGCGTCAGTTGACATTTTCGAAGTATATAACAACTAGATATGAATTCTTGAAGAAAGGTACTGAAATCCTGGAATGGATAAATATTACCTTAGTGTGACTCTCGTCTCTAGTAGAGCGAGGGGGTTGAGCAACCCGAAGAGCCAATGATGAAGCAAGGAGAGCTAAAAGCGAAAGAATATCTTGTTGAAAGTTTCAGAATAAAGTGATAGAAATAAATGTTAGCAGGAAATAAGAAGAGAGCTAATGAAGCATTAAAAGTAAGATGTGATGCATGGACGACAACGGTAGATCAAAAAGAAGATGGTATTACTGAATCCATAGTCAGGTGAAGAAAGATATGAGAGGTGATAGGCCTTAATACAACAAAAGAGTATAGGCCATAAAGTCATATCCTCATTTCTAGAAATAATTTCATGACTCTAACGTGATGGCCAGAAGGGAAAGTTAGACCCCAGAGTAATAGAAATAAATATGGACTGGTGAACAAGATAAACTAAACATGAATTAAGATATGAGTGATTTAATAATAGTCAGCATCATAAGAATTTCAGATTGCGTTCCGGCAGTATTAGAATAGACAACAGAAGAAGATCCATGACGAATTCAGAGGATGGTCCTTCAGGAAAACGCTTTCCCTAAAGCAAAAAATGTGAGCAAAGTTAAACTTAAGAGACTTTATGTGTGTATTGGTAAAAAAAGAGCTTCACACGTGTAATAAATCTTGATGACTCAGTAGTCTACATGGAGAAATGAAGACACAACAGCTGGACGGGACTCTAAGAAAAGGTACGAGGCAAAAAGGCATGGAAAATCACACCCATTGGTTAATTAGCTGCGGAAATCTCAACCTGATTGAGAAGATAAAGAGACACGGTCAAAAGTGTATTAGGACAGAATAAAGGGCAGATTCAGAGATCTTCAAATTAGAGATCCATAGGTTACACAACATTCACTCATCAGTTGCGTTTCATTTATTGTAATGTTACATTAGAGTATTAGTCATTAATGTTCAATCACCAAAAAAGGTAGATGTTATGTTAGGAAATTCCCTATATAAAGGAGAAAAATATAACCTGTAAGGGGAGAGAGGAAAAACTTTCGAACTACTATTGTAATATACTTACTTTTTGTGCATCTTACTGCTTTCCATTTACAAGTTTGCCTACAATTATAATCTTATTCTTTGGTTATCAGAAATCCGTGTGCTTCTTAAAATAACTTTGGGCAAAGAATCCAATTCTTTGGTTAAACAAATTGGTTCCGTTACAGGGAATCTGATAATTTTTGTTTGCTTTTCAAGCGATATCCTCTGAACTATGTCGAACTCCAACGACAACAACCATCAAAGGAATGGAACCCCACGTGGTTGAAGGGAACAATCCCCAGAAAGATCCAATAACAACAATCATAATAATGATCAAACGGTAAACATGATCGGGCAAAGCAAATGATTACAAAATATGTGAGCCAAGCTTTGCAATAATTTTCGAGGGGATTACCGGCAGCGTTACCTGCACCACTGACACCACCTCCCAATAATACCATCACCATGGAAAATCCTCAATCTGGGTTGGCAAACTCAGGAAGGGGAGATACTCCTAATGAATCTCTCGAAGCGAGACCAGGTATATCTAATAAATCTAAATTATAGACTTTATTAATAACTTTGCAGAAACAGGTGAAGGAACAAAACGATCGAATCGAACAAATTCCTGGAGTACCACCTGTTATCAAAGGCATTGACGTTGATAGATATTCTCAACAACCTTGGAAGCCAAGAGCAGAAACCATACCCATTCCAAAGAAGTTTAAAATTCCTGACGTACCTAAGTATGACGGGACAACCGACCCACGCGACCATGTGACTGCTTTTTCCACCGGATTGAAGGGCAATGGATTAACGAAACAAGAAATTGAGTCGGTCCTAGTTAAAAAGTTTGGAGAAACACTTACCAAAGGGGCGCTAACCTGGTATTCTCTTCTCCCTGAAAACTCTATTGATTCTTTTGCTGAGCTTGTAGAGTCTTTCATAAAGGCACACTCCGGTGCACAAAAAGTAGAAAAAAGGATGGAGGACATCTTTAAAATAAAACAAGGAGACACGGAACTACTTCGTGAATTTATAGACAGGTTTCAATGAGAAAGAATGCAACTACCAAGGGTGCCTAATAATTGGGCAGCCATGGCATTCACAAGTAATCTAAATGACAAAAGCTCAGAAGCTACGAGAGGACTCAAGGAAAGCTTGAGAGAATTCCCAGCTACAATGTGGAATGATGTTTATAACAGGTATAGTACTAAACTTCGAATAGAAGAAGATACCATTGCTCGTCTGAAAGAGGAAGATTATACCATATCCAGGCGTTCAGAATCAGATAGGAGATCAGGTAAAAGCAGGTACGATCCTTACTTGGGACCATCGGGACGTGAAACTCGTCCCATGTTCGAAAACACCAGGTCAGATTTTAGACCACCAAGGAGAGATGCGGGCCCGTCCTCATCTAAAACAGTAAGCACAATGTGGCTGAGTGAAATCATCAACAAATAGTGAGGAAAAACAGTAGTAAAAAGCCGCAAGGGGTCTAAACAGATCGACACGAGGCCCCTAACACGGCTTATAGCCCAAATATTTCAAAAATATTTAGAATATGATTTAAGATAAGGTGTTGAGTAAAATATGCAACTCATTAGTTGTCGCGGAGAGGACCTAGTCCAATCCAAAAATCACTATGCGCGAAATACTCGTCATCCGACATGTGCGCCATTCTAAAATCAGTGAGAAAATATGTAGTCCGGGGTTCCATACTCTCAGGACAAGATTTATAACCATTACTTACATCCACTAGGCCCCAACACTAATCCGCGACGCTCTTGCCCCTCAAATTGGCTCCTGATTGCTCCGATTCTAGCCAAAACATGTTTAACATCATTAATATATACCCAAGGAACACAAACCAATCGAAAACTATCAAATTTACAAGAATCTCCAAATTCGGCCAAACCCGAGCCCTAGGCCCACGTCTCGGAATCCGATAAAATTTACATCCCAAGAACCCTTATCCTCCCACGAGATCGTACATACCAAAAACATCAAAATCGGACCACAATTGCCCACTAAAATTGCCAAAAGAAATTCCCAACTCCTTCCTCCCATTTTCCAAACTTTTCTTACTTTAATTCTTCAAATACAAGCCTAATCCGATTCAAAATAGCATAGAAACGATGTTAATAACCCGAGAACTTACCTTCGCCGAAGAATCACAAATCCCCTCTCCAATTTGACTTCAAAGGAGCTCCTCTCGCATGCAAAAATGGTAGAATGTAATGAATTTCACGGATTCCCCTTTTTATTCTATTCCTACCAGCATTTCCGCACCTGCAGACACTCAGTCGCACCTGCAGTCCCAGGTGCGCACCTGCGGTCCCAGGTGCGCACCTGCGGAATCCCACTTAACGGACCAATTTCGCACTTGCGGCTTCGCAGGTGCGGTGATAACTTCGCACCTGCGCATGGCCCATCGCACCTGCGGCTACCCATCCGCAGGTGCGGCCAACACCAGAAACTCACACCAGCAGATATGTTTTGCAAATTTCCAAGTTCAGAAATCCGTCAACCATCCGAAATCAATCCCGAGCCCCTCGAGGCCCCAACCAAACATACCAACACACCCCATAGCATTATTCCAACTTAGTCGAGCCTTCGAAACACAAAAAACAACACGAAAACACCAAAATCACATCAAATTCAAGCTTATGAACTTTGAAACTTCCAAATTTCGCCAACTACGCCGACACCAATCAAAACACCTCCGATTGACCTGAAATTTTGCAGACATATCCAAAATGACATTACAAACCTGTTCCAACTTCCGGAGTTCAATTCCGACCCCGATAGCCTATTTTCCACTGCCGACCGGAAGTTACCAAAAACTAACTTTCCCAAATTCAAGCCTAATTTTACACCGGACATCCAATCCGCATTCCGAGGTCGTTTATCAATAAATCAACTCTCAGTTGACTTTCTCAACTATTAGGCTACCTGGAGAGACTAATTGCCTCAATTCTCACCATGACCACTCAGGGCTCAAACCAACTGACCCAACACAACAAAAACGGGATAGCAATATATAATAATGCAGAAATGGGGGAAACAAGGTAAATCTCACAGAATGACCGGCCGGGTTATTACATCCTCTCCCACTTAGACATATGTTCGTCCTCGAACGTGCCAAGAGTTGTTCCCCAACACTATCAAACTGTTACGTAGCTTACCATGCACATACCTGGGGGTGATCCCACGTCACCCTATTCGATATAGGTCCAATTGCACAATACCATTGAAATTTCGAAATCCAAATCCTGGCCCATAAACCTTAAACAAAATTCCGACTTCTTAAATGATACAAAAGATCAAAATTCCCATAACTATGAACTGAACAAGTCCGAACATGCTGAATCAAGCTCTATACGTACCCCATATTAAATCACATAATACACCGCGTGACTCAAACGCTCATAGCAATAACTCTTAACCTCAATAATTGCTCAGAACAACCCAATACTGGTACATAACCTCTTATCAAGAAATGCCTCGCTCTAACACTTCCATATAGTGCCGATGATGAAAGAAGCACATAAAACTAACTACCATTCGTCTGATCAGCCAGACATGAAACTCCCCCTTCCCAAACAGGAGTTATAGCAGATTTCCAAGCCAACTCCCGATATTATCCTTTCAGTTATGCTGTAGAAAATTATGAAAATGTTCACTCTAGGTCCAATGACCTCTTCTCATCCATCACGACTACCCTAATAACATGACACTAACCATTCGACACATCAATACAATTCGAAGCCAAAACCTATGCAACTTGTGCACTTATCAGCAACTTCCCAATACAATCAAATTATATAAAAGATCCACACGAGAGGACTATCCTACCATTAAAAATTACCATCACCATATCATACTAACAGTCTAGCACACACCGCAAAATCAAAAACACATGTATCCAATACCAAAGGTCATACCCATACATAACTCTGCTGCACTGCGTGATCTCATCCAACGCCGATCCACTTGAAATACTTCAAGACACCTTGCCCAAAATCAATAACCATTCAAAATTCGACATCAAGTACTCAAAGTGAATTGCCATAACCACGGGGGAAACCGGACGATTCCATGCCACCCGAAACAGAAGGTATATAACCACACATCTCAATCCTGCATCACCCAAATTACTTACCTTACTCAAATATAGCTATAAAGACTAATTAGAACCGCACCATATGTGCATACAACCAATAACCGCTCCTCGCAACACCAAAGAGTAACTCATAGATCACTCTAGGACATGAATAAACTCAATCACAATCGAATGGTACATTTCTCAATAATAGAAACTCGGAGCCAACAATTACGACCCGATGTAGAACACGCACCCATATTAGCCTACCAGTGATCCTAAATTAACTTTGATCACCCAAAACAGATAGATAACTTACCAAAAAGTTCATAATGACAGGATCATGGTACATAGTAACATCCGACTAGCTCGCTCGCATCTTCACAGTTCACTTCCACAAAATATCCTGTTTATGAGAACTCTCAGTCTCGAAATCCATGAAACGTACGGATTACCATATCTGATCACAGCTCCACCGCTCGAATACATAACACATCCCAAATAATTCACTCATTCCACGAGGGATACCCCTATAATTCTTCCATTTTCCCAGCAACCTTGAGTATCAACAGTCGATCCAAAAATAGGGCGTCATGATACCAATAAAGTACCCTTAACTCAAACAAATTGCTCTTTCTGAAATGTATACCCTCATCAAGTCGCACCAATTAGTGATATCATCTACCCAGTCATCTGAAGCTGTCCATGCTCCCTAAGAATTCATGACCTTCCTTCCAGAACCGAACCGTGACCTCACATATGCAAATCTCAACTCTACCCAACATACTGCACACGCCATGCCAACCTAGGAAAAATATGGGAATTCCATGGTCCCTTCTGAGCCACAACCAAATACGTACCCAACTAGCCAAGAACTCCCATTGGATCCCATTTAGAAACAAAGTCACTACACGCCATAAGAAAATATGCACCCTTAACCGCGGTACAAACCATCAGGAACTATCCGAAATCCCATTTTCACAACACCAAACCATCAGGACTGAACTCTTCTAACTCAACCAAACTACGCAGGCCACCAAAAATCCAAGAGCATTGCTAAGATATACCTGAAAAACTCGTCACCTGACGAACCCCCAAAGAACTAATCGTATCCCTTACCATGCCGATCCGACCTACTACCAAGTTGCCCTATTTACCCAAGTTTCTTATGACTTACCTTCAAATTGATACTTCTTCCTGACGTAATACAACAAATTTGCAAGCCAGACTCACCACACGCGACCCAAGCACAAAATCATACCGTCTAAGGCTCATAAGCGACTGAATACTCCCTCAATCATCCCCAAATGCACCACATTAGAAAAACATACCCTGAAGAGACTTCCTGCGAATCTAAAGCCATTACCTTCACCTTCCTGATACCGATATGTAGAATCTGTGATGATGTAGAATAACACAAGTCTTGAGATCCTCTGACGTAAATCTCAATCACACCGACCAATTAGACAGAATCGACCTGACCCGTTTGCACACTAACATACTAGGAAAGTAATCCACTCACTTGAAGCCACAAACAAATTCATACACTACGCACACTACACGTTTCCACTAAATCATTCAATAGAACCCAATTACCCGGAAAAGTACACTACAACCCATATCAAAGAAATTTCCATTACTCATGACATTCCCAGGCCCCACTCCTGCAGGTCATAACTGATTGACCAATATACCTCGAACTGAAACCAATACCACACATAATCATGTAATTAACTTATCAATAACGAACTCCCCCACTTGGCTCAAAGCCAAGGATCAAGACAAACAAGACTATGACCACACATTAACACTGCCACCATGCTGCGGTGGGATTCAACTAAATCCTCCATAAGCTTATATGACCCAAACCATCTAACACTAAATCAATTTCCAATATCACATCCACCATTGTGATGGTCATGCCAACTCCCACAAGCGATCTAAACTCAAATTACAACATATATCATTTACTGGTAGAAGAGAACTTATTACAAAACAACATAGGGACCACTCACCCTGGAACAAGCCGCAGGAGATACCCCTGCCCGCTTAGCATCAACTGCTATCTCTCCATACACTTCTGAAGACCAGAACTATCACGCAATCACTACACCTTCCTGCATCTGAACACAACTAACGCCTACCTACGAGGCACCACAATATGCGGTTAAAACCTGAAGCTGATGGCAGAACTAACACTGGAGCGGTGGTCACAGAAATCTCGAGCCTCTGAAAGCTCTACCCACACAAGTCTGACCACATGGATACCCTCACTGGACACCATGTCCCAAGAATGCTACTGAACCGAGCCAAAACTCACACTCGGAGAATTGGCATAAAGCCTTTCCTCCCTGAATCCTTATAATGCCATCCTCAGATACTGAGTATGCTACTCTGGGCTACGCGAGTATGCCAGCATGCCATAAATGAATACAATAACAAGGAGTGCTAATACGGCTGGAATACACTGTTAATCAAATACATGAACGTTACTGGGGCAAATGATCAGCTCAAAAGACATCACCAGGAACTCATAACCCAACAAAAAAATCTGTTTCACTCCAAAACTACACAACATGAGAGGTCTTCCAACATACTCACAACCCAAGGCCATATACCAAATCGAGACTGAAATCAAACACTCAATGAATCTTGCCACGTTTCCAGCCAACCCTTTTGACACCATTCACAGTTTGAACACATCTAACCATCAAATCACAACCACCACATAGGCATCTAGTCACAAATTCTCATCAATACGAACACAAACGGACATACAAGTCCCAAATTACATGTGCCCACACAACGAAAATCTCAGTAATCAAGCCACAGACCGAATCCGGCCTCAAGTCCTCCATACTGGTCCATTACCAACATGCCAAAATCACATCTCATCCATGGAATCCACAAGCCGTCGATGCACAGCTGATACCAAGCGCTATTGTGTGCGCTCGAATACATGGAAGGAATTCAAGAGTTAGGCTCTTGGCTGAATACAATAGATTCGCACGACAAGAATTTATAAATGTGAGATTTTCCTAAGGGTTCTACAGCCTCTCGAAGATAATTACAGATGTCTCCGTACCGATCCGCAAGACTCTACTAAACCTACTCATGACCGGTGTCCTATGTAACCTAGCGCCCTGATACCAAACTGTCATGACCCCAAATTCAGGCCAGTCGTGATGGCGCCTATCATGAAACTAGGCCAGCCAAAACCTAAACTCAAATCATAATAAGCGTCCATTTACATATTTACTATACTGATTACCCATAAAGGTTTCCTTTAAAAATTTATACACAGTTAAACTATACTAAACCTTAAATACAACCCCCGAGAACCCCGATTCACTGGTCATGAGCATCTACATAAAATATACAACTCAACGAAAATAAATTCTATAATATTAAGTAGGAGAGGTAGCAAGACTGCGGACGCATGCAGATACCTCGCAAACCTCCGACAATCTCTGGAACAGGTAGACAACTCACCCTGCTCTAACACCTGAATCTGCACACAAGGTGCAGGGAGTAATGTGAGTACGCCAACTCAGTAGTACTGAAAATATATCAAGTCTAAGCGGCAAGGAAACACATAAAATCAATGCCATCAAATCACAATATACACAGCCTTACTTTCCAATAGTGTAAACATAGATATACGAAATCATCATGCCTTAAAACCAACTTCAGAAAAATCCTTTGAAAAATGCATACTTTAACAACTTCAAACTGAAAGATTTAGTATGAAAATGAAATGAATCATATAGAGGCCCCTCGGGCAAAACATATTTCATAAGTTCAGAATGAAAGTAGTAAAATCATCAGTAGCCCCTCAGGAAAAACATGTATCATAATCAGCCCCTCGGGCATGCCCCACAGTTACTCAGCACCTCACAATCACTCAGCACCTCATAGTCACTCATGCCTCCCAATCACTCGTCACTCCGCACTCGGCGCACTCACTGGGGTGTGTACAGACTCCGGAGGGGCTCCTTCAAATAAAGCGCTAATATCACTCAACACCTCACCATCACTCAGGCCCTCGACCTCACTCAGAGGGACCACTCAAAAGGCCCCTCGGGCAAATCAGTAAAACATGGTACTCGACCCAAAACATCATTTTAAATCTCAAGTAGTGTAAATCAGGCTGAGTTTCGAAAACAATAAGCACAATGTGGCTGAGTGAAATCATCAACAAATAGTGAGAAAAAACAACAGTAAAAAGCCCCCAAGGGGTCTAAACAGATCGACACGAGGCCCCAAACACGGCTTATAGCTCAAATATTTCAACAACCTTTAGAATATGATTTAACATAAGGTTTTGAGTAAAATATGCAACTCATTAGTTGTCGTGGAGAGGACCTAGTCATATCCAAAAATCAGTACGCGCCACATACTCATCATCCGACATGTGCGACATTCTAAAATCAGTGAGAAAATATGTAGTCCAGGGTTCCATACCCTCAGGACAAGATTTATAACCATTACTTACCTCCACCGGGCCACAACACTAATCCGCGATGCTCTTGCCCCTCAAATTGGGTCCTGGTTGCTCTGAATCTAACCAAAACCATGTTAACATCATTAATATACACCCAAGGAACACAACCCGATCGAAAACTATCAAATTATACAAGAATCTCGAAATTCGGCCAAACCCGAGCCCCGGGCCCACATCTCGGAATTCGATAAAATTTATATCACAAGAACCTTTATCCTCCCACGAGATCGTACATACCAAAAACATCAAAATCGGACCACAATTGCCCACTAAAATTTCCAAAAGAAATTCCCAACTCCTTCCTCCCATTTTCCAATCTTTTCTTACTTTAATTCTTCAAATACAAGCCTAATCCGAATCAAAATAGCATAGAAACGATGTTAATAACCGGAGAACTTACCTTCACTGAAGAATCACGAATCCCCTCTCCAATTTGCCTTCAAAGGAGCTCCTCTCGCATGCAAAAATGGTAGAATGTAATGAACTTCACGGATGCCCCTTTTTATTCTGTTCCTGCCAGTATTTCCGCACCTGCGGACACTCAGTCGAACTTGCGGACCCGCACCTGCGGTCCCAGGTGCGCGCCTTCGGAATCCCACTTAACGGACCAATTTCGCACCTTCGGCCAATCTTCCGCACCTGCGAAGCCACAGGTGCGGAAATAACTTCGTACCTGCAAAAATTCCCTTGTCTAGATCCTTTCGCACCTGTGCATGGCCTATCGTACCTGCGGCCACCCATCCGCAGGTGTGGACAACACCAGAAACTCACACCAACAGCTATTTTCTGCAAATTTCCAAGTTCAAAACCCCGCCAACCATCCGAAATCAATCCCGAGCCCCTCGGGGCCCCAACCAAACATACCAACACACCCCATAGCTTTATTCTAACTTAGTCGAGCCTTTGAAACACCAAAAACAACGCGAAAACACCAAAATCACATCAAATTCAAGCTATGAACTTTAAAACTTGCAAATTTCGCCAATTATGCCAAAACCAAGCAAAATACCTCCGATTCACCTGAAATTTTGCAGACATATCTAAAATGACATCACGAACCTGTTCCAACTTCTAGAACTCCATTTCGACCCCGATAGCCTATTTTCCACTGTCGACCGGAAGTCACCAAAAACTTTCACCAATTCAAGCCTAATTCTACACCGGATATCCAAACTTCATTCTGAACACACTCCCAGGTCCCAAATCACCTAACAAAGTTATCTGAGCAATAAAATCCACATTCCGAGGTCGTTCATCAATAAGTTAACTCTCAGTTGACTTTCTCAACTATTAGGCTACCTTGAGAGACTGATTCCCTCACTTCTCACCATGACCAGTCCGGACCCAAACCAACTGACCCAACACAAAAAAATGGGCTAGCAATATATAACAATGCAGAAATGGGGGAAACGGGGTAAATCTCACGGAACGACCGGCCGGGTCGTTACAATGATCGGGTAACGGGACGTTACCTAGTTAATTAATAAATTTAGTGGATAAGATTATATCTTCCCTCCCCCTCCTCCCCCCCCCCTAAAAAAAAGTGGCAAGAGGCCACAAACCTAGAAAATGACTCTTATTCATTTCATGATTAGGTGGCTAGCTAAGGATTAATAGGAATTTAATAAGAAAGACTTATACAAGTATTGTTTCCATACTTCTTCACTCCAAAGTCTTTCACATAACATTTGTCAACTCTGAATATAATCACAAGATATTGCACAAATCAAGAGGCCCTTCTTCTCTTAAAGGTTTTCAAGATTTTGTCTTCAAAACAATCCCAGATGGACTTCCTCCTATTGATTCCGATACTACTCAACATATTCCTTCTCTTTGTTTATCTACAAAGGAAACTTGTTTAGCTCCATTTAAAGAGCTTTTAAACAAGATTAAATCATCTAATGATGTTCCTAAAGTGACTTGCATAACATTTGATGGAATTATGACATTTGTTGTTTTGGCTGCTCAAGAAATTGGTGTTCCTAGTGTTAGCTTCAAAACTACAAATTCTTGCAGTTTATGTGCAACAAAAACTTACCTCTCCTTATTGAAAAAGAAATTTTGCCTCTGAAAGCAACATGACTGCTTCAAGCTCTTCATACGATTTGTTCCGTGTTTTGTCGCAATTAACCTGTGTTAGATGATTGTCAAAAGAATCGGTTCAGGTATGTTAAGGCTAAGCCCTTCCTTTAGTTTGGAATGATCTCGTCATTGCATAAGTTTGATAACGAGGCATAGGAAAAATTCATATCCCAAAATTTACGTATATTTTGCTAGTCTCGCAAGTTACAATTTTCTCTTTATCAGGTCTTCATATTCATTTGAGTATTTCCTTTTTCCTGTCAAGGGAGAAGAGAGTCTATATATACAGTTTCATAGTATTTTCATTACCGACGAGCTATAATCGATGGGCAGGCCCCTATTGGGCAACCTCTGATCAGATGGTAAGTTATATACCGATCCTACTGTGGTCAAGCGCCTATTAGCGAGCCCAGTTAGTCGAAATATAGAGCCTAGTATGGCTGAGCGCCTATGAGCGACCCTATACAGCAGAGCAGTTTTATATATATATATATATATATGTCGAGCTTTATAGGCCGAACAACTATTTTACTTACTATATTGAGAGAATTGAGTCGGTGTCAGCAGGTAAGCATATCTTCAGATTACCTTTGACTTCCAGTTGCTTGCAGTTATTATATTAACAGTTTAGTTTCAGCTTTCAGTATGTTGCCTTGCATACTTAGTACATTATTTCATACTGACATCCCTTTTTATGGGAGTGCTGCATTTCATGCGTGCAGGTTCAGACAGATAGGCGGGTAGAACTCCTCATTAAGTGTTTCCCGAGTTCAGCTTGATCGGTAAGCTCCATGCCTTTCGGAGTACATAAATTGCATGAGTAGGTCGGGGAGCTGTTTCGATCACAGTATATCCACCAGTAGAGGCTTGTAGACATATCCTGTCAGTTAGTGTAATATGTTGGGCTTGTAGGCCCTATATGTATATTTGGTTGGTTTGTCACCTGCAATAATTACGACGGCCTTGCCGGCCCAGCTTTATATTGATATTTAGTCAGCATTTGCAGTTGCCTTGCAATTTGGCCCATGGACAAAGTATTACATCACATGTTCAGAGTTCCTTAGTCGCAAGTTGGTACGCAAGGTTAGGTGAGGCACCAGGTGCCGGTCTCGCCCCCAGGCTCGGGGCGTGACAAAGTGGAGCACACCAAGTCTTGCTGAGCAAGGATCCTAAGATGGGGGACCGTCGGCCTATCTGCCTACACCTGCGGGCATGAAACGCAGGCCCCGATAAATAGCGACGTCAGTATGAATAATGTACTGAGTATATAAGGCATAAAAATCAGTAAGTCTAAATAACCCTGTGAATCCTGAAACATTTATAATGTCATGCATATGAGTATAAATGCCGTATCATGCATAGGTATAGGTGTACATAACATCATCAAGCCTCTGAGGGCATCCCATCATATCATCTCGGCCTCTGTGGGCGAAATCATCAATGTATACCAATTGATCATGTGTTGGTGCGTATATAACGATGTAACCCTTTTTCATATCCCATATACATATAATATACGCGTATGTAATGACATCTGGTCAATCAATCTACATGTACAAATGAATAAATTGCATAAGAAGTACGTTAATAATATTTCTCAGAATGTCATAAGAGCAATATGCCTTCGGATAAACTTTATCAACTACGTATTTTTCTGAGACCCATGAATAGAAGATGTAATAATAAGACACATGAGGAATCAAGAACATATGCACCCCTAGTGCTTCTATTAATAGAGGTATTTATGAAAGTTGTGTGTTTGCTCGTTTCGTTTGTATCTAGGCACGTAAGCACAACTATTAAGGAGACTTGCGGTGATCTGCATTCCATGGCACGATCTGTAGTGCACGGAGTCCCCGTCTTATTCATTTACTACATTATGTCTATTTTATATTCCACATAGTTGTTGTCTAGTAGATGCTCATGCACTTGTGACACCGGAGTTTGGGGATTTAGATTCCTTTTGTTGGTAGTATTCCATCATGTATCTAGATTAATATTTGACTATATTCGAACCTTTATATTAATATTTGTATTTTATTATAGAAATGAACGTTTCAGTTATTTATTTTATTATTTGTTTTGAGATGTGCTTGATTTATATATCGGCGTATAAATTTAAATTATTGGCTTGCCTAATGGCAGCATTGGATGCCATCACAGTCTAAAGTGGGATTTGGGTAGTGACTGCTTGGTATCAGAGCACTAGGTTCACCTAAGTCTCATGAGTCATGAGTAAGTCTAGTGAAGTCTTGTGAATATATACGGATACATCTATGTTTATATTCAAGAGGCTACAGGGCCGTTAAGAGAATTTCCCTTTTTTGATTCCTTGTCGTGTAATTTGATTTAGGTTGAAGCTAATGTCTTCATTTCCTTCCTACTCAATTTATGCAATGTCGATCATTCGATATTATTTGTGCACCGACGATTTGTGGAGACTCTACAAATATGGTGCATGATGTTTTTCCCTGCATATGCGGGCGAACTACTATTATCGCTTTGTGGAGGGTTATTCAGTCATTTTAGCCAGTGTTATAACGAACCGACTGGTTATGTTGAGAAATTAGCGTCCTGTTCGGCGCCTTAATGTCTCAAGAAGCTTTATATTATGTGTTATGACTTGCGTGTGGGATCGACTTTGATTTTCGAATGATTCGGGATCAATTTGGAAAATGTTTTCTTATTTTAGAAGCTTAAGCGGTAAAAGTTGACCGAAGTTTGACTTTTGTGTACACAACTCTAAAATGACATTTCAATGTTTCCAATAGCTTTTTATGGTGATTCTGTACTTGGGCGTGCATCCGGATTTGGATTTGGAGGTCTATAGGATAATTTGAAGCATTTTAGCAAAAATTGGAATGTTGAAGTTTTGGAAGGTTGTGAGGTTTGACCGGGAGTTGACTTGGTTCATATCGGGCTTTGATTGAGATTTCGTGAGTTGTATTAGCTCTGTTATGTCATCTGGAACTTGCATGCAAAATTCGATGTCATTCCGGGTTGAGTTGGTATGTTTCGACACGAGTTTTGCAAGTTGGAAGATTTGCAAATTCATAAGTTTGATTTGTGGTGCGATTCGTAGTTTTGACATTTTTCGATGTGATTTGAGGCCTCGAGTAACTCCGCATTATGTTATTGGACTTGTTGGTATATTCTAACGGGGTCCCGAGTGGCTCGGATAAGTTTCGAACGAGGTTCAGATGGTTTTGGGTCATTTTTTGTTAAGGTTGTTGGCAGGACTTCTTGTGTGGTCGCACCTGCGGACCACTAGGCACATGTGCGTTGCTCGTAGGTGTGGAGAAAGGGAACGTAAAAGCGGAAGATCATAGTCCATAGACGAAAGTGAACTATATACTACTTACCAAAGACCATAAGCAATGGAAGCTGGGCTGGTTAGAGAAGGCCGCAGAAGCGGATTCCAGGGCGCATTTGCGAAGCCAAAGAAGTGGTGAATTGGAGCGCAGAAGTGAGCTAGTTGCGCATAAGCGATTGCGCCTCGCACCTACGATTTCCGCAAAAGTGAAAGAAGTTCCGCAGCTGCAAGGGTTGGTTGTTGAGTGGAATGCGTAGATGTGGGAATTTGCGCACAAATGCGATTGCACAGGTGCGCAAACCCTATCCGTAAAAGCAGAAATGCTGGATTGAAAGGTTACTAGATAGACAAGTTCGGGTCACAGAGCAGCTATCATATGAGGAAACTCTCATTGCTATACTAGATAGACAGATTCGGAGATTGAGGACTAAAGACGTAGCTTCAGTGAAAGTACTTGGGAGAAACAATAATATGGAAGAAATGACTTGGAAAGCTGAAGAAGACATGAAATCTAGGTATCCTCACTTAACTCCTCTTCCAGAGGAAGATCAGACTGAGACATCACAGCCTTAAGGTGTGCGTATGGATTCTTGTGTTAGTTATTGTCATTGGTCGTGTGAGGTTATTGTTGTTATTGATGATTGTGGAAATATGTGGCATTGAATTAATGCGTTTTCTACAGGAAGGGTTGGTATTAGCACTGTTACAAAGGCGACTCTACCAAAATTTATATAGATCCCGGGGAGTTATACATTCGAGGACATGAATGTTTCTAAGGGGGGAACGATGTTCCATTTTGCGATTGTGTACCTTAAAGGTTCGTCGTAAGTTAATCGACATAGACTCAGGAATGAGATTATTTTTGAGGTTATAAGAATTTATGTTATTTATAACAGGCGTTTAGCAAGTGTCGTGAAGGTTAGAGGGTAAACGAATCAAAGAAAATGAGTTTCGTTGAAGGTTGTCAATTTGGGATAAAATACGGTCCAAGCTATAATACCCAGTATATACGGACTAGTGCCATAACAAGGTGGCACATTTAGAGAATTTTTTTCCTAAGTCATCACCTAAGTGGGGACCACACCCACTAAGGTAAAAGACCTCCCAAATTTACAAAAGAGAGATGCTTATATCAAATTTACAAAGTAACGGATCTTCCACAACAAAATTCATACAAAATTGTATTAGAGCGACCTGACTTGCAATTCTAAGGGAGTAGGGTATAGTCTTTCTCAAGAATATCATACGGGTTTTCCCCTACTTCGATCCGCGGTTACGTGTTTTGTCGAAATTAACGTGTGTTAGAGGGATTGTCAAGAGAATCGGCTCAGGTATGTTAAGACTATCCTTTTTTTCCTTTTGGCATGATCCATACGATACAAACGGAATGAGTAAAAGCACAACTTTCATAAATTCCTTGTAATGAACCGATCGGTCGTTCCGTGAGATTAGCCCCGTTTTCCCTATTTCTGCTTTATTATACATTGTTCAGCTCTTTTATGTTGTGTGGGATGGTTGGCTCGGGTTCAGAGTGATTGTGGAGAGAAAAAAGACACTTAGTCTCTTAAGTTGGCTTTATAGTTAGAAAAGTCAACCGGAAGTTGATTTATAGGTAAATGACCCCGGAATGTGGCTTTTATGGCTCGGATAGCTTCATTATATGATTTGAGACTTAGGAGTGTGTTTGGAATTTTTTTCGGAGGTCCGGAGAGAATTAGGCTTGAATAGGCGAAATTGAGTTTTTGGCGCTTTCCGGTTGGCAGTGGAAAAATTAGCTATCGGGGTCGGAATGGAATTCAAGAAGTTGGAAAAGGTTCGTAGTGTCGTTTTGGATGTGTGTGCAAATTTTCAGGTCATTCGGACGTGTTTTGGTTGGTTTCGGCATCGTTGGCGAATTTCGGAAGTTTAGGAATCTTTAAGCTTGAATCATGGATTAAATTGGTGTTTTGATGATATTTTGAGTGTTCCGAGGATTCGACTAAGTTCGGGTGATATTATGTAAGGTATTTGTATTTGGTTGGGGCCCCAAGGGGCTCGGGATGAGTTCGGATGGTTGACGGATGAGTTTTTGACATTAGAGTTTGCTGGTGTGAACATCTGTGATTTTCGCAGATGCGGCTGTCACCGCAGGTGCGAGATAGGTATCACAAGTGCCTAAATGATTTAGCTGGAGAAGGACCGCAGATGTGGAAGATTGGCCGAACCTGCGAAGCCGCAGGTGCAGTAGGTGGAACGCAGGTGCGGGAAGTGGGAATTAAGTGATGTAGCGCAGGTGCGCACCTAGAACCTTAGGTGTAATGAAAGTGCTGCAGATGCGGTCATCGCTGGGCAGAACGTATAAATTGTAGCCTTTGCAAATTTTGGCTTACTTCATCAAATTTTCATACGGGTTGGAGCTTGTGGGAGCGATTTGAAGAGGGAATTCAAGGGAATTTTGTAGAGGTAAGATTTTTGGACCTAAAACTCATTTCTATGGTGTTATTTGACTGATTAGAGGTGAAATTTATGGAAATTAATGACTAAATTTGGGGGTTTAGGGCTTGAAATTTGAGAATATAAATTGGAGATTTTAGGGGTAATTTGAGGTCCAATTTTGATGTATTTGGTATGTATGGACTCGTGAGAGTGTAATGATGCTAGTTTAGTGATTTTTATCGAAATCCAAGACGTGGGTCCAGGGGGTCGGGTTTGGTCAATTTTGGGATTTGTGCTTAATTTTAATAATTTTCGAATGGGTTTCGTCTCCCTAACATTTATTGATGATATTAATCTCGTTTTGATTAGATTCGGAGAAATCGGGAGTCGATTCGAGAGGCAAGAGCATCGCGGCTTGGTATTTGGGCCAGTTTGAGGTAATTAATGACTGTAAATCTTGTCCTGAGGGTATGAAACCCCGAACTTCACATTTTTATCACTGTTTGGAGTGGCGCACATACTAGATGACGAGCGTGTGGCGCGCACTGTTGGGGGATTGTAACTTGGTCCGTCCCGTGGCAACTATTAAGTTGCGTATTTGATTCTACTTCAAATGATATTCATGTTTTAAGACTATTATAATATTTTGGGTTGTACGCCATGTTTGGGGACTTGTGCCGACCTGTATGAAGCCCTTGGGGGCTGTTTCCTACTTTTCCTCACCGTGTTGATTTATGATTTACACTCAGTCATTTCTTTTCTAACTGATTTTGAAACTCAGTCTCATTTACACTACTCATGTGATATAAAATGAAATCTTGGGTCGAGTACCCCGTTTATTTAATAGCCCGAGTGGCTTTGATAGATTTCTGACTAAGTGAGGCCGAGTGCCTATTTTGTGAGGATATTATGGGATCGGGCTGCTCGCTGCAGCATGTTGCACTGTTTATGATATGTAAGAGGCTGAGAGCCTGAGTGATTACGCCACGAGATGTCTTGATATTAGCTATTGGGCTGTAGGATCCCCTCCGGAGTCTGTACACCCTCAGTGAGCGCAGGTACCTACTGAGTGAGTGGCGAGTGTCGAGTGTCGAGTGCCGAGTGACGAGTGATTAGGAGGCATGAGTGATTGTGAGGTTGACCGAGGGTCTGATACCGAGTGATCATGAGGCATTCTTAGTGACTGATTATGAGTGATGATATGCCTGAGGGGCGGTTTATGATACATATTTTTCCCGAGAGGCTATTTATGAACTCTATCATTCTTATACTGAATTATTTTGATTTCTATGGAAATTGTGGAAAGTATAATTTCAAAGGAATTTTACTGAAACCGACTTTCCAGTGTTTCAAATTATCATATCTGTGATTTTGAAAGAAAAATTGTATTTACTATGAATTGATGACTGATTTTATGTGTTTCGTCGTTCTCAAACATTATTTACTTTCATTACTACTGAGTTGGACTACTCATATTACTCCCTGCACCTTGTGTGCAAATCCAGGTGCTAGGGCGGAGTGAGGTGTTTAGCTGTTCCAGATATTTCTCGGAGATTTGTGAGGTAGACGCATGCGTCTGTAGCCCTGCTTTCTCCTTCTTACTATTATAGAGTTTAATTTTTAGACTTATATATTTTCTTTAGATGCTCATGACCAGTGACTCCGGGATTTTGGGTTGTATCTATTATTCAGCATATCTTAGTCTGTTAAAAATGCTTAAATGAAACTTTCATAAATTATCGGTTTAGAAATGATATAAACGGAAGGTTCTTTATGTTTTGAGTATTGAATTGGCTGGCCCACTATCGCAATAGGCTCCATCACGACCTGGGTAATTTTGGAGTCGTGACAAGTTGGTATCAGAGTCTAGGTTACATAGGACTCACCGGTCATGAGCAGATTTAGTAGAGTCTTGCAAATCTATACAGAGACGTCTGTACTTATCTTCGAGAGGCTGCAGAACCCTTAGGAAAAATCTCACATCCTTGAATTCTTGTCGTGTGAATCCATCTATTCAGCTAAAAGCGTAATTCTTTAAATTCCTCTCAAGTATTCGAATATGTGTGAGCGCTCGGTATCAGCTATGTAATGACGGCTAGTGATTTCCATGAGTGAGGTGCCAGAGGTGATTTTAGCATATCGATAATGGGCCAGTCTGGAGGACTTGAGGCTGGGTTCTGTCTATGACTTGTGTGCTAAGATTTCAATTGTGTGAGCACATGCATTTGGGACTTATATATATGTTTGTGTCCTTATTGGTGGGACTTTATGGCAGGGTGACTATGTGGTGAGTGTGATTCGATGGTGAGAGGGGTTCATATTGTTTGATTGTGAAAAAAAGGATTTGCTGGATATGTAGCAAGAACTAGGGAGTGTTTGACTTTTATCTCTAGACGGCATATGGCTCGAGTTGTGAGTGTATTGGAGGACCTCTCGTGTAGTTTAGTTGTGGAGGGAAGTTGATCTCCCTGTTGTGTTATAAGTGTTTAGTGATGTCTTTTGGGCTGACCAATGCCCCGATAGCGTTCATGTATTTGATTAACGGTGTATTCAAGCAGTAATTGTACCCCTTCGTTATTGTATTCATTGATGGCATCCTGGCATACCCACGTAGCCAAGAGGAGCATACTAAACATTTGAGGATGGTATTATAGAGATTGAAGGTGGAGAATCTTTATGCAAAGTTCTCCAAGTGTGAATTCATGGCTCACTTTAGTAGCATTATTGGGGCACGTGGTGCCCAGTGAGGGTATTCAGGTGGTCAAACGAGTGTGGAGAGAGCTCCAGAAGCTCAAGATCGCTTTGACCACAGCTCCAATGTTAGTTCTGCCATCAGCTTCAGGTTCTTATACCACGTATCTTGATGCCTCGAGGATAGGCATTGATTGTGTTTTAATGAAGGAGGGTATAGTGATTGCGTGAAAGCTATCATTTTTGGAAGAGTATAGAGATGATATTAGTTTGAGGCTAAGCAGGCGAGGTTATCTCCCGCGGGGTTTCCTAAGGTTGTGTGATCCTTAGGTGGTTTTATAGAAAGTACTCCTTTACCAGTAAATGTTATATGTTGTAAGTTGAGTTTAGATCGCTTGTGGAAGTTGGCACGGCTATTGCAATGGTGAATGCGAGGTTGTAGATGATTTGGGATGTTAAATGGTTTGAGTTATATATGAGCTTTGAAGGATTTAGTTGAACCTCACTGTGGTATGGCGGCGGTGTTAGCGTATGGTCATTCTGAGTTACTATTTGTTTTGATCTATGGATTTGAGCCAAGTGGAGGGGTCTGCTAATGATAAGTTGGTTGCATGATACTGTGATGCGTTGGGTTCGGTTCAAGGTATACTGGTGAATCAGTTATGACCTGCAAGGGTTGAGATCGAGGATGACTTGGGTAAAGGAAATTAGGGGTTGTGTTATGCTTTATGGGTGTATAAGAATCATGGAATGCCTTGAGTTGTTAATGGTGAAGGATGTAACGTGCATGGGGCCGAAATTTATTTGGTTGCATTAAGGTGGGGTTACTTCCTGCGGTGTTGGAGTATTAATTGAGCACAGGTCGTTCGGTCCGTTTGATCAGTCTAATTGAGGTTTGAGTAAAGTGGATGACTCCCAAGAACGGTTCTAATGGATTCAAGATGTATATGTAACAATTAGGGGATCTTCAGGATATATATTTGGCTAGGAACTGAGGTCTACATTGGAGGGTATCAAGACTTGTGGCATTCCTATATAATTATGGATTATACATATCGGTATCAGGAAGGTGAAGTTAATGGCTTTAGATTCGCAGGAAGTCCCTTCAGGGTAAGTATTTTGAATGTGGTACTTTTGGGGATATTTGAGAGAGTATTCAGCGGCTTATGAGCCTCAGACGGTATGGTTTTATGCTTGGGCCTCGTGTGGTGAGTCTGGGTTGAGAATTGCGGTATTATGGAAAAGATAAGTACCACTTTGAAGGAAAGTCAGAAGGAACTTGGATAAATAAGACAACTTGGTAGTAGGTCGGATCGGCATCGTAAGGGATACGATTAGTTCTTTGGGTGTTTATGAGGTAATGAGTTTTACAGGTGTTTCTTAGCAATGGTCTTGGGTTTTGGTGGCCTGCGTAGCTTGGTTGAGTTAGAAGAATTCAGTCCTGACGGTTTGGTGTTGTACAAATGGGATTCGGATAGTTCTTGCTGGTTTCTCCCACGGTTAGAGATGTATATTTTCTACTGGCGTGAGGTGCATGAGATGTATAGTGATTTTGCTTCTAAATGAGATCAAATAAAAAGTTCTTGGCTAGTTGGGCATGTAGTTTCTTGTGGCTCGAAAGGGATCATGAAGTTCTCATATTTATCATAAGATGGAATGGCGTATACGGTATGTTGTGTAGAGTTGAGATTTGCATATGTGAGGTCACGGTTCAGTTCTGGAAGGAAGGTAAAAAATTCTTAGGTAGCATTGGCAGTTTCAGATGACTAGGTAGATGATATCACTATTGGGTGGCTTAATGAGGGTATACATTTCAGAAATGGCAATGTGTGGAGTTAAGGATGCTTCATTGGTGTTCTGACGCTCTCTTGTTTGATTGACTGTTGATATTCAAGGTTGCTTGGTGGCACAGAAGAATTATAGGGGTATCCCTCGTGGAATGATTGAGTATTAGAGGTGTTATATTTTCGAGCGATGGAGATGGGATCACATATGGTGATTCATGCGCTTCATGGACTTCGAGACTGAGAGTTCTCATAAAGAGGTTATTTCGTGGTTGTGGACTGTGAAGATGCGAGCAAAGCTAGTCGGATGTTAGTATGTTCCATGATTCAATCATTGTGATTTTTCGGAGAGTTATCTATCTGTTGCGGGTAACCAAAGTTGATTTAGGTTTCATTAGTAGGTCCCAATATGGGTGTTTTTTTATCATCGGATCGGAATTGTTGACTCCGAATTTCTATTGTTGAGGGATGTACCATTCGATTGTCATTGAGTTTATTCGTGTTCTGGAGTAATGTATGAGTTACCCTTCGGTGTTGCGAGGAGTTGTGATTGTTGATTATATGCACCTATGGTGCGGATCTATATGAGTATTGCGGATTAAGACATATTGGTTATGTTATTTCGGGTTCCTGTGGCATGGTATCGTCCGCTTCACTGTGGTTATGGCAGCTCACTTTGAGTACTTGATGTTGAATCGCGCATGGTTATTGATTTTGATAAAGGTGGCTTGAAGTATTTCATGTAGACCAGCATGTGGATGGGATCACGCATTGTAGGGGAGTTATGTGGAGGTATGATCCTTGGGGTCAGACTCGTGTGTTTTGATTTTACGATGTATGCCAGGCTCTTAGCATGGTGTTGTGATGGTAATTGTTAATGGTAGGATAGTCCTCTTATGTGAATCTTTTCTATGATTTGAGTTCGTGGGATGTTGCTATTGAGTGCACGAGTTGCACAGGTTATGGATCTGGATGGTATTGATGCATCATGCCGCTAGAGTGATTGTGATGGATGAGATGAGGTCGTCGGACCTAGAATGGGTACTTCCGGATCTAGTTGTGGTATATTTGGGAGGATATTGATGTTGATCGGCTTAGAACTTTTGCAGTATTTCCTATCGGAGAAGGGGAGTTCCATGACTGACTGATCGGACGAATGGTTACTAGTTTCTGTGTGTTTCTTTTTTTCATCGAGAGTATATGAAAGTGTTAGAATGAGGCTTTTCTTGATAAGAGGTCATTTACCGGTATTGGGTTGTTTTGAGCAGCTATTGTGATTCGGAGTTATCGCGATGAGTGTTTGAGTCATGTGGTATATCATGTGATTACATCTTGGTTCGGATATGGCTTGATACAGCGTGTTCAGAATTATTCAGTTTATAGATGTGGGATTTTGACCTTACAAATTATTTCAAAAATGGAAATTCGGTTCTAAGGCTTTTCGATTAGGTTGGTTTGAAATATTTCAGCTATGTTGTGCTATTGAACTTATGTGGGATAGGGTGACGTGGGATCACCCCGGGTATGTGCATGGTAGGTTACACGACAATTTTTTATGGGTCTTGAACAACTCTGGGCACATTCGAGGACAAACGTATGCTTAAGTGAGGGAGAATGTAACGACCCGATCATTTGTTCCCTGAGATTATCCCCGTTTCCCCTATTTCTGCTTTATTATGCGTTGTTCAGCTCTTTTATGTTGTGTTGGGACGGTTGGCTCGGGTTTGGAGTGATTGTGGAGAGAAATAAGACACTTAGTCTCTTAAGTTGGCTTTATAGTTGGAAAAGTCAACCGGAAATTTATTTATTGGTAAATGACTTCAGAATGTGATTTTTATAGCTCGGATAGTTTCATTAGGTGATTTGCGACTTAGGAGTGTGTTCTGAATGTTTTTCGGAGGTCCGGAGTAGAATTAGGCTTGAATAGGCGAAATTGAGTTTTTGGCGCTTTCCGATCGGCAGTGGAAAAATTAGCTATCGGGGTCGGAATGGAATTCCAGAAGTTAGGACAAGTTGTAGTGTCATTTTGGATGTGTGTGCAGATTTTCAGGTCATTTGGACGTGTTTTGGTTGGTTTCGGCATCGTTGGCGAATTTCGGAAGATTAGGAATCCTTAGGCTTGAATCGTGGATTAAATTAGTGTTTTGATGATATTTTGAGTTTTCCGAGGGTTCGAGTAAGTTCGGTTGATGTTATGTAAGGTATTTGTATTTTTTGTTGGGGCCCCGAGGGGCTCAGGATGAGTTCGGATGGTTGACGGATGAGTTTTTGACATTAGAGTTTGCTGGTGTGAATTGTTCTGTGATTTCTGCAGATACGGAGGGGTGGCCGCAGGTGCGGTCGCCGCAGGTGCGAGATAGGCATCGTAGGTGCGGAAATGGTTTAGCTGGAGAAGGACCACAAATGTGGAAGATTGGCCGCACATGCGAAGCCGCAGGTGCGGTAGGTGGAACGCATGTGCGGGAAGTGGGCATTAAGTGATGTAGCGCAGGTGCGCACCTGGGACCGTAGGTGCGGGTCCGCAGGTGCGATGAAAGTGCTGCAGATGCGGTCATCACTTCGCATAACGTATAAATTGTAGCCTTCGCGAATTTTGGCTTATTTCATCAAATTTTCATACGGGTTGGAGCTTGTGGGAGCGATTTGAAGAGGGAATTCAAGGGAGCTTCGTGGAGGTAAGATTTTTGGACCTAAAACTCATTTCTATGGTGTTATTTGTCTGATTAGAGGTGAAATTTATGGAAATTAATGAGTAAATTTGGGGATTTAGGGCATGAAATGTGAGAGTATAAATTGAGGATTTGAGGGGCCATTTGAGGTCCGATTTTGATGTATTTGGTATGTATGGACTCGTGAGAGTATAAGGATGCTAGTTTTGTGATTTTTTTGGAATCCAAGACGTGGGCGTGGGGGTCGGGTTTGACCAATTTTAGGATTTGTGCTTAATTTTGATAATTTTCGAATGGGTTTCATGTCCCTAGCATTTATTGATGATATTAATCTGGTTTTGGTTAGATTCTGAGCAATCGTGAACCGAGAGGCAAGAGCATCGCGGATTAGTATTTGGGCCGGTTTGAGGTAAGTAATGACTGTAAATCTTGTCCTGAGGGTATGAAACCCCGGACTTCACATTTTTATCACTGTTTGGAGTGGCACACATACTAGATGACGAGTATGTGGCGCGCATGGTTGGGGGATTGTGACTTGGTCCGTCCCGTGGAAAATATTAAGTTGCATATTTGATTATACTTCATATGATATTCATGTTTTAAGACTATTATAATATTTTGGGTTGTACGCCATGTTTGGGGCCTTGTGCCGACCTGTATGAACCCTTTGGGGGTTGTTTACTACTATTCCTCACCATGTTGATTTATGATTTACACTTAGTCATTTCCTGTTTAACTGATAGCCCGAGTGGCTTTGAGAGATTTCTGACTGAGTGAGGTCGAGTGCCTATGTTGTGAAGATATTATGGGATCGGGCTGCACACTGCAGCATGTTGCACTGTTTATGATATATGAGAGGCCGAGAGACTGAGTGATTATGCCACGAGATGGCTTGATATTAGCATTTGGGTTGTAGGAGTCCCTTCGGAGTCTGTACACCTACAGTGAGTTCAGGTACCTATTGAGTGCGAGTGACGAGTGATATGGAGGCATGAGTGATTGTGAGGTTGCCCGAGGGGCTGATACCGAGTGATCACGAGGCATGCTGAGTGACTGATTCTGAGTGATGATATGCCCGAGGGGCGGTTTATGATACATGTTTTTTCCCGAGAGGCTATTTATGAACTCTTTCATTCTTATACTGAATTATTTGGATTTCTACGGAAATTGTGGAAAGTTACACTTTCAAAAGAATTTTACTGAAACTGACTTTCAAGTGTTTCAAATTATCATATATGTGATTTTGAAAGAAGAATTGTATTTCATGTGAATTGATGACTGATTTTATGTGTTTCGTAGTTCTCAAACATTATTTACTTTCATTACTACTGAGTTGGCGTACTCACATTACTCCCTGCACCTTGTGTGCAGATCCAGGTGCTAGGGCGGAGTGAGCTGTTTACCTGTTCCAGAGATTTCTCGGAGATTTGCGAGGTAGCTGCATGCGTCCGCAGCCCTTCTTTCTCCTTCGTACTATTATAGAGTTTATTTTTTAGACTTATATATTTTCTTTAGATGCTCATGACCAGTGACTCCGAGATTTTGGGTTGTATCTATTATTCGGCATATCTTAGTCTGTTTGAAAATGCTTAAATAAAACTTTCATAAATTATCGGTTTAGAAATGATATAAACGGAAGGTTCTTTATTTTTTGAGTATTGAATTGGCTGGCCCAGTATCGCAATAGGCGCCATCACGGCTTGGGTAGTTTTGGGGTCGTGACAAGTTGGTATCAGAGTCTAGGTTACATAGGACTCACCGATCATGACCAGATTTAGTAGAGTCTTGCGGATCGGTACAGAGACGTCTGTACTTATCTTCGAGAGGCTGCATAACCCTTAGGAAAAATCTCACATCCTTGAATTCCTGTCGTGCTAATTTATCTATTCAGCTAAAAGCGTACTCTTTAAATTCCTCTCAAGTATTCGAATGCGTGCGTGAGCGCTCGGTATCATGTGTGTAACGACGGCTTGTGATTTCCATGAGTGAGGTGCGAGAGGTGATTTTAGCATGTTAATAATGGGCCAGTCTGGATGACTTGATGCCGAGTTCTGTCTATGACTTGAGTGCTGAGATTTTTATTATGTGAGCACATGCATTTGGGACTTATATGTCCGTTTGTGTCCTTATTGGTAGGACTTTGTGGTTGGGTGACTATGTGGTGAGTGTGATTAGATGGTGAGAGGGGTTCATATTGTTTGACTGTGACAAAAAGGATTGGCTGGATATGTAGCAAGAACTAGTGAGTGTTTGACTTCTGTCTTGAGACGGCATATGGCCTCGAATTGCTAGTGTATTGGAGGACCTCTCATGTAGTTTAGTTGTGGAGGGAACTGGATCTCTCTGTTGTGCTATAAGTGTATAGTGAAGTCTTTTGGGCTGACCAATGACCCAGTAGCTTTCATGTATTTTATTAACGGTGTATTCCAGCAGTAATTGTACCCCTTCGTTATTGTATTCAAGGCCTCTGACATACTGTACCAACTGAACCTCTGTCTACAAAGCCTCTAAGATTATTTAACATCAAATAGGATAGGGCACCGACTTACCCATACGTCTATAGATAAACTCTGACACAATGACTCATAGACCCGACTGCACTCTGAATCAGGTGGAGTCTTACCGATCATACACTGAATGCAAACCTCGTCTACTATGAGGGCTCGCCAATCTAATAATCTATACCTACATGCATGAATGCAGCGTCCCCAACAAAAGGACGTTAGTACAAATAATATACTGAGTATGTAAGGCAATATACTGAAAGCTGAATCTGAACTGATAATATAATAACTGAAAGTAACTGGAAGTCAAAGATAATCTAAAGATATGCTCACTTGCTGATACTGACTCAACTTTCTCAATATAGTAAGTAAAATAGTTGTCCGACCCTATAAGGCTCGGTATATATATATATATATAGATATATATATATATATAACTGCTCTGCCATAGTAGGCTTGCTCATAGGCACTCGGCCATACTAGGCTTTGTATCTCGACAACCTAGGCTCGCTCATAGGCGCTCGGCCACAGTAGGATCGGTATATAACTTACCATCTGATCTGAGGTTGCCAAATAGGAGCCTGCCCATCGATTATAGCTCGATGGCAATGAAAATACTGTAATACTGTATATATAGACTCTCTGCTCTATTGACTGGAAAAAGAAAATACTCAATTGAGTATGAAGTCCCGATAAAGAGAATATTGTAACTTACAATACTAGGAAAATATACGTAAATTCCGGAATATTAATTTTTTTTTATGCCTCGTTATCAAACTCGTGTAATTACGAGATCATGCCAAAATGAAAGAAGGGTTTAGCCTTAACATACCTGGAGTAGGAAAAAATCTGCTTCTTCCGAAACGAATGATGGTTCACTGGTCTAAAACATAAAATAACCTTAGGTAACCAAACAGTTCAAAAAATCATATGTGAGCTCCAAACATGATTCTACCCTTTTAATCGTGTTCCCAGGGAAACAGTGTTAATTGCCTAAAAAAGATCATAGTATGATTATTTCCGTCTCTCTTGCATTAGCTACTGCTTACATTATTTAAATGGAAAACGGGACCTCTCATGCAAGAAAAGTTGCTTTTCTTCCAAATTCCCCTCTATGAGACAGAACCGGAAAGACATTAAATGCCAACTTTTTATTTGAATGGATGCAACTGGAAGAGTTCAATAGTCATGAGTAATAGGTGATAACAACAGTTTAACACATAAAATATCAAGGCTCAGGATATTTCATGATTTCAATGCGTACCTCATATCTCATGTCTTGCCACATAACCAAAATGACTCTTAGTGCAAGAAGTGGCTTGCCACGTGGGGTGTGGTACGAATGTTAATCTTTATTCTCTTATTAAGTAATTAGGTAGTTCCTCGTTATTTCATAATTAATTACTTTGTCGCATAATTAAGAATTGTCTCAATTCACTTAAAATACTATTTATTTTTAATACACTTTATACCCTATTATCATGGTCATATGGTGCTATAGAAAATAAATACATACACTATTATTTCATTAAAACATCCATGTAAAAATACAAATATTTTCTCAACTTCTAATTTTTTTTAATCTCATATAAAGAGTACAAATTCTCGTACGCTTAATTCTTAAAATAGTAAAAAGATAAACTTATTTTCTTGTGAAAAAAATAATTTATATCTTTACAATAAAGTAAATCTCATAAACTTTCTCATATTATGAGTATAATTTATTAAAAATAGTAATAATGGTAACTATTCAAAATTATACTTATAAAACATTTACTAAAATACTCCACTTTAAAAAAATACCACACTAATATAATATCTAACGGTATAAGCTTGTTAAACTTACGGATTTTATAATAACATAGTCAATTGATGATTGCTAATACACACATATTGCTGCATAATTAAGTTCATTACCAACAAACCATGAAACAGCATTGCAAATTTCAGCTCTTACGGTAAGCTCCTAAACACAAAAAGCAACAATCCTTCACTGGATTAACAGAATCAAGACGAATTACCTTGAACTCTTAATGCTATTTACAGATCTCCACTCATTAAAGCCAGAGATAGATAATTTTTATTATCGCCTCAGTGTTAAAATTAGAAAATCAGAAGAACTGTTAGCAGAAACAAAAAATATATAAACGATAAGAAATATTCTGAGTTCACAATTTCCTTGTGTGTCCTTAAAGAATTTTAACTCCCTCACAAGTTGCTAAGGTAATGGATTAAATCCTCCCAGGATGAAACGGAATAACCTTCCTGCAACAGTGGCAATACAAACTGCAGGATACCAACAAACTCAAAGAACGGGGCAAACTCACACATACGAATTTGAGAGAGAGAGACTGCGAAGTAGAATGCAGTATTCAGAATGAAATTCTCGATTTTTTCAGTGTGTAGAAAAAGAAGTCATGCCTCAGAATTTATAGGCAATTATTGGAAGAGGTGTGATGTTTGTTCAGGAAAAAGTGTCTGTTCAGAAAGGAAAACAACGTTCAGCAAAGGCAGCGTTTTTGGATTTCAGTTAATTCCGTTAATGAACTGACTGACATTTAATTAATTATTAAATAATTAATTAAACAAACTTTGTCCAAAAAATAATCTTATCGATC
>ML363050.1:0-14956 GCA_005239505.1 Nicotiana paniculata | reverse complement strand
CGTTAATCCCATCAACATGTAGGGGACTCAAAGGAAGATGGTCAATCGAATAAGTTACAGTATCTTAATAAAAATTCCATTATTAAGTGATTCGTACTCCATCGTATTATTTTTCTTAATTCAATTTAGATTGGAAATGTTTTATTTGAGAGAATAAATTATATGTACCTCGAGAGTACAGAAATTTTCATTAGTTATCCTTTTCCCGGACAACTGTTTAGTAAATAGTTTTATTTTTATTTTTCTTGCAACTCATGGATTTCTTAGATTACAATCTAAAGATTCATTTCGACCATACTGAAAATTTTATGAGAAATATTAGATCACTATTTAATATTTTGTAAGTTATTGCATAAGTTAGACAATGACAGTCTAATGTTTCGTTTGTAAGGTTGAATAATATATGAGCAAACATTAATAGATCCAAGTAATAGTATCTGAAAGAATAATTTTCTAAGAGCTATATTTTTACGACTTTTAAAAATATGTACAAAATCTAAATGGTGGCTTAAAATTAGAACATTTGCGTAAATCAGCCCCGAGAGTATCACTCAGTCGGATGCTTTGTCAAGTATTTTATAATTTTATTTTTCAGTACCAATAGAAATAATCTGCCATAAAGATATTTAAGTTGATAAAAAACCTTCCCAACAATAATTGACGGAATTAAAAACGTAAAAAGAATGTTAATAATTTCACCAAAAATGAAAAATTAGAAATACAAATTTAAAAATTCAAAGAATGTGGACCAAAAACTTCTACTTTGTTTTGAATCTCAGCCTCCCACTCTGCGATGCTCTTTATGATTGTCCCCGGTCTATCTGCGAGAGCATCTTGATTATAAAACCACTCAAGATAAGAAAGATTCAGCTCACCCCGTTCTCGATCTGTCACCATGGTGCCACGCTCGAGTATCTTAGTGTCATTCCAAACACGTTGAGCATAAGCTTCACGAATGGGATCCTTTGATGTTGCTTCCCAGATAACGTTTTCCATAACCTCTACTAGGGGAACTATCTTCTTATGACCCAACTGACGTAGAACTCTCATGGGAGCATATGGCTGATAACCTCGAAGCCCTATCAAGATCATAAACAGATGGCAAGATGACTTATAGATGGAATATTCTATCGTGAACCAAGGATAGTTCCATGTAATCTGAGCATCTGTTAAGGAGTGGAGATATTCCTTCCAATCTTGGACACTTTCTGCAAAACTACGAATCTCCAACTCACTTTTCAATCTAGCATTATACTGGCAAACATTATTACCCCAACAAGTACGATGGTCTATCTGATAAGGACGACGGAAAAGATGATCCATGAACCACATCTGGAGCAGGAGGTTGCAACCTTCAAAGAAACCTCTTCCTTCCTAGCACTTGGTCGAGGCACAAAAGATATCTGCTAACACCATAGGAAGAGTGAAAGAATCTTTTCTTTTCATCATAGCTGTGATTATCCCAGATAACCGAATGTTGATCTTCCGATCCTCTCTCGGAAAGACCATGCACCCCAAGAAAGCTACAATGAATGCTTTCCGTCCGTGTTCTCGCCATGTGTGTTGGTTCTGTTTATTAACAAGCTTCGTCCCATATTCTAAGAATCCCCCTTCATGTTCGTACCAGTCATACAAGAAATCTTGGCGGACCTACCCTTGTGCTACATGTGCTATCTCGGTGTGGCTGATCCACATCTGCTCAAGGAACTTGGTAGCAGTGGCATCCGTGGGAGCTAAAAGTTTCTTTGTTCGACTCGTTTTCCCCAGATTTGTATATTCAGCGGATTCCTCCAAGGTAGGAGTCATTTCAAACCCATTAAGACGAAAAACATTGCTCTTCAGGTCCCAGAAATAAACCAAAGCCTCGATGAATTCTCGTTTAGGATCAATCTCCATGATGTTTACCAAGTTTTTCAAATAATCCTTTATCTTTCCTTGCTCAAACTCATCCATGTTGTTCCACCATTGGTTCAATAACCTAGGCACTTTGTCGACAATCTTAAACGGCGAGTGCTCTTCATCTCTCGGCCTCTGTCAGGTCTCCCATTAACTGGATCCATATCGTACCTAGATAAATAAAAATGTGAGGTCAAGTCCTAATCTAAAATCAAAGAAATGATACTAGGTAGACTTTTGGAACAGACAAACTTTTTATGGGAGGAAGGCTAGAAAAAACGGTCGGACAAGGACAAATGATAAAAGGTGACGAGGGAAACAAGATGGTTATTTTTATTAAAATGGCTCTTCAGTACCTCCAATAAAAGTTTTAAGGTTGTCTTGGTAAAAATATCTGGACACATGGATAAGCGGGTAAAAACAAATAAAAATTTATTTCTTACAAAAAACACCCATTTGATACTTCACAAAAAAAAAAGAAAAGCTATAAGGTTGACTTGGAAAAAATAACTAAAAACAAAGGACGACACGACAAAAACAAAATGACTATTTTTATGAAAATAGGCCTTAGACACTTATGAGCAAGGTTTAAATGTTGCCCCGACAAAACAGTCAAAAATAAAGACGAAATGGTAAAAGGTGTTAAAAACGAGCAAAGGTAACCATTTTGTACGGACGTAGCCCTTCAGCACTTCCGAGGAAGGTTTTAAGGCTATTTCGGCAAAAATGATTCGACATAAGGGCAAAATGATAAAACATTAGCTATATTTACGAAAATAGCCTTTGGCAGTTCAAAAGAAGGTTTTGAGGTTGTAGTGAAAAACATGATCGGAAGCAAAGGCAAAAATATTGAAAAAGACAAAAAGCAGTAAAACTATCGATTTATTAAAAAAAATAAAAAATATTATGGACACACCCATTTCGAAAACTTTTGCAAAAACGAGGGCTGAATCTGATGAAGGTTAATTACGTACCCCACTGGAATTGTGAGGATCGAACCCGCGTACTTCGAACTTGACCAATTCTTTTTTTTTTATTTAGTAAAAGCGAATTGCATGTACAAAACTCGGGGAATGAATTTTCTTTTTCTTTTTTCAAATTCCGCTAAACTAATTTCTAAAGTTGATCAACAAATGCAAGCAAACCTTGCAAATGATGCAGCAAGTAGCACATAAGTGAACATGATGATCTCAAAGAGGATACCTGTCTTATACGGACCCAGCCCCTGTACCGAGTTTTGCTAAGTCAAATGCACGTGATTCAAATAAAGCGAACCTACTAGGAATAACTAGGCATGTGGCTTGTTCTTATAGGTTTTAAAAATCCTAGGGGATGAGGTGTATCTAATACTGGCCATAAAATGAGCGGACAACTCAAGTTGGGAAGGGGTGGCGTACCGGGAGCAATACTTCTCCAGCTTAACTACTGGACCCTCCCCATTCTTAAATACGAGTGACTAATAATCCTTCACCAGGATCCCAGGCCCAACATTTTTATCTCAAAAAGAATGGGGCGCGTATCCGCGATTCCCGGGGTTGCATTCAGAAGACTCAGAGGGGATGCGCAAGAAGACAATTTATATGTACAATTTAACAATATCAAAGCGGTAAAAAGTGGACAAGTAACGCATTAGGCACAAATAAATCACAACATATACAAAATTAATAAATCCAAATAAAAGTTAATATGTACAAGCTCAAATTCTGGTTGTCCCCAGCAGAGTCGCCAGAGCTGTCACACCCCTTTTACCCCCAAAAAGATATATGTGTTATGGATTGTGGGTTAAAGAGTTTTTCCAATTAAAGTGACAAATTTGAGTAGGCATTATTTTATTTACAGAGTGGCCATTTGGAATTAATTTTTTGGTGTTCCAAGTCACCATTTATTTGAATCCCTAGTTAAAGGAAGGTTTGACTTTATTTTTATCGGTCCGCAAAAATAAAGTTCGGATAAGGAATTATGTTGACCAGGGAGAAGGTGTAAGGCATTCCCCGAGTCCCGTGGTTCTAGCACAGTCTCTTTATTGACTTAAACTCGGCTTGAATTAATTTTGGACAAAATGTGATTTATATGATTTTTATATTACACCTATCTGCTTTTATTTCCGGATTACTAGAAAAATTACAGAAAATTTTGAATAATAAGATGTCATAGCCACACTACGCAAGCGAATGCGTGATCGAGACGAAATTTATTAATTTTATCGTGGCTACGCAAGCGAATCCGTAGTTATGACAAGGATTATTAGTACATTATTACTTTTGAAAAAATTACTACACTTGAAGAAATTAATTTTTAAAATTTATTAAAAGTTACTATCGCACTACGCAAGCGAATCTGTGATTATGAGAACAATTAAATTAGAAATTAACTAAAACTAATGGATAAGGTACGAGATTTTTGGATTAATTTATTGAATGTTAAACATTACGCTACGCAAGCGATTCCGTGAAATTAAAGTGTGCCTACTTTTTTCCTAGCGATTAAAATAATAATAAAAAAAGTACTTAAACTTTCTCTTTTTTTTTTAGTTACTTATTCAACCAAAGAAAAGAACAAATATGACATTATTAAAATTATTTTTTAACTAATGCAAGACAATAAACCCGGGTAAGCCTATGCTAAACTTTCATGGTTTTGGGCCACTTATTTTACTTAACAAAAGATAAATTATTGATTTTTAGTAAAAGCCCGTTTAGTTTTTGGGCCTACAGATTTTAGCTTATTTGGCCCATGTTGCTTAAAATCCTCAATGACCAATACAACACAAATGACAAGTATTCTTCAAAGTCCAAATTGCTCATCACGTTGATGTCCAAACTAAAATCGTTTTTCATAAAAGAAAATCACATGCTAATTATTATCTTTGCTCTTTCATATCCTTAATCAACTTATTTCTTAAGGACTAATATAATATTTTCACTCATTTACACCAACATGGCACTAATCAGACTACAAACTCATTAGTAACGTAAACACCTTATGAATTTGAATCCATTTTCATGATTACAACCGCCACTCAATATAAACACTAAATAAACGGTAATACTTTAATGCTAAAGAGACGAACCATATTATAATATTATATTGACTATGATTTAAAGCATCAAAACATTTGAAGCTAGAAGTCTTTCCTAGATAATTATAGATAAACCTTGAAAGTGACTCACATAAAAGATCTCAAACTAAAAAAATATGGTTAAAAATGAGGTCTTTATCTTTTTCTTAAACTAAGTAAACTTAACAAGATGTAATTTGAGCTACATATGGAAAGAAAAATGGAAGATCGACCAAATATTACAAATGTACATGCTGAAATCTGACTGTGAATAACATGTTGAATATTCATACATCAAGCATATCCATAGAGCTAAAAAAGAATCATATCCTCATCCATTGAATATAAAAATCTGCATTGCAAAGTTTAAGAAAATACCTGATTTGCAGAAAATAAATTGTGATGACCCAAGGGGTCATTTTATAAATTTAGACTTCGTTCCATGCTTGATAGCCATAAAAAGACTAATTTTAAATACCTCAATTTGCGTGCGCAGTCCGGCGTTAAACCGGAAAGCTTTTATGTGAAAATATGAGAAATAGTGATTTCTAGAATTTAAATTTAGTTATAGTTGACTTTGGTCAACATTTTGTGTAAACGAGCCCGGATCTGTGTTTCGACAATTCCGGGAGGTCCGCAGTAAAATATGGGACTCGGGCATATTCCCGGAAATGAATTCCGAGGTCCCAAGCCTTAGAAATCACTTTTAGAAATCCTTGAGGAGGCTCACAGTTCTAAGTATTCGATTCATCCAGGTGCAGCAAAATGTACCAAGACTTGAGGCAGCATTATTGGTGGAGAAGAATGAAGAAGTACATTGTTGTGTATGTGGCTCGCTGCTTAAATTGTCAGTAGGTGAAGTATGAGCATCAGAGACCTGGTGGTTTGCTTCAGCAGATAGAGATTCCTGAGTGGAAGTGGGAGCGTATCACTATGGACTTCGTTGTTGGGCTCCCACAGACTTAGAGGAAATTTGACGCATTTTGGGTTATTGTAGATAGGCTGACTAAATTAGCACATTTCATTCATGTGGAAAGTACTTATACTTCAGAGCGGTTGGCTGAGTTATATATTCGGGAGATAGTTTGCCTTCATGGTGTGCCCGTGTCTATCATTTTTGATCGGGGTACGCAGTTTACTTCGTTCTTTTGGAAGGCGGTTCAGTGTGAGTTGGGTACCCGAGTGGAGTTGAGTACAAAATTTCACCCTCAGACTGACGAGCAGTCCGAGCGTACCATTCAGATATTTGAGGATATGCTCCGCGCTTACGTTATTGACTTTAGAGGTTCGTGGGATCAGTTCTTGCTGTTAGCGGAGATTGCTTATAATAATAGCTATCAGTCGAGCATTCATATTGCTCCTTATGAGGCATTATATGGTAGACGGTGCAGATCGCCAGTTGGACGGTTTGAGTCGGGAGAGGCTCAGTTGTTGGGTACAGACTTAGTTCAGGAGGTGTAACGACCCGATCGGTCGTTTTGAGAATTTAAACTCCGTTCGGTGGCGTAAGTTCATGAATAGCTTCACATTGTGTATATCGGCCGACGTGCGTGGTTGGATTCAGTTACTGGATAATCCAGAGTCGAATTAGGAGGCAAATTTTAATTTTGGAAGCTTAAGTGATGGAAGTTGACAGGAGGTTTGACTTTTGTGTAAACAACCTCAGAATGAGTTTTGGGTGATATCAACAACTTCGTATGATGATTTTTGACTTAGGCACGCATCCGAAATTGGTTTTGGAGGTCCTTAGGGTAATTTGAGGTAATTTGGCGAAAGTTAGAATTTCGGTGATTTTGGTCGATAGGTGAAATTTTTATATCAGGCTCGGAATTGAATTCGGGGAATGCCTATAGGTCCATTGTGTAATTTGTAACTTGTCTGCAAAATTTCACGTCATTCCAGGTTGAATTGATAGGTTTCGGCACGAGTTTGGATATTTGAAGATTTGAAAATTCATAAGTTTGATTTTTGGGTTGATTCATCGTTTTAGTGTTGTTTTATGTGATTTGAAACCTCGAGCGAGTCCACGTTAGGTTATATGACTCGTGTGTGTGGTTGGATGGGGTCTCGCGGGCCTCGGGTGTGTTTCAGATAGGCTTCTGATCAATTTTCCCTCATTTTTGCACTGCTGATGCTGTTTTCTGGTTTCCTTCTATGCGATCGCATAGTAGTAGTCGCGATCGCATAGTGTTTCCTGGACCCACCCATTTTTCTTTCATCACGTTCTCAATAATTGGTCCGCGATCGCATAGCTCTAGAAATTTTATTTTCCGCGTTCGCATTTGTCCTTCGCGATCGCTTAGTAGAGAGACTGGCTCGATCCAGAACCTGTTCCTTCTATACGATCGCAATCTATGCCCCGCGTTTCCATATACTTCCCCTTCCCCTTCTTCTGCGATCGCACATTGATGCACATGATCGCATAGTGCAATTTCACCAACGACCATCCTTCCTTCTATGAGATCGCATCTTCTCCTCCACGATCGAAATTCAATAATACTTAGGCAGAATATAAGTTTTCATTATCGGGGGTTCACCATTTTTATTATATTTTGATCTCTGGAGCTCGGATCTTTGCGATTTTTGATGGGGTTTTCACACAAATCGAATGGGTAAGTGTTCTCCAACTAGAATTAAATATATTCCATGAATTAGTCCTTGTTTTTATCATTTAATTTGTGTGTTGAGTTGGGGAAATTGTGGGTTTTGGAAGAAAGTTTTTAAACTGAAAAATCATGATTTGAGGGACCAAATGATATCGGAATTTGATAAATTTAGTATGGTTGAACTCGTATTGGAATGGGTAACCAGATTTTTGTAAAATTTGTGGGGTTCCGAGGTGCGGTCCTGGGGGTCAACTTTTGGGTCAATTTTTTTTATAATTTTATAAAGATTGAAACTTTATTATTCAGAATAGTTCCTTATACGATTTATGTGTACTTTGACGTTGTTTTAGTTGATTTTGAGCCGTCTGGAGGTCTTTACGCTCGAGGAGCCCATTTTAAAGTATCGAGTTGTCGCGATCGAGGTAAGTATCTTGCCTAACCTTGTGTGGGGGAACTGCCCCTTATGATCGAGTCTTCTATGTTTATTGTAGCCCGTGTACGCGAGGTGACGAGTGCGTATTCGGACTTATTTTCAAATAGGTTGTCCTTTTAGGATTAGTAGGTTCTTATATTACATATGTATGAAATTGTAATGGTTACATTGAGTTCCTGATTGCTAGTTTAATTTCTTCCTGTTCAAGTTAGAAATTACTTGTTTAACGTTCCTTTGTTTCTTATTTGATATTAATTGACTTAAATGAATACTTTACCTTTCCTACCGTTGTGCTATATCTTCCTTCATAAACTGCCTAATTGACTAGAACTAGCATAATCTCGCCCTATAATTGTTTAGCAGAAATTGAGATATCTATAGGTTGGTGTCAAGCATGCCCGTGACTCGTACATTGTGATTTACATGATTTTCCCTTAAGTACTACTTAATCTTAGTTGATAATCGTCCATGTTGATGGTATTTCCTTGGTGTTGCCTATTACTGAGTATTGTTCAAGTTGAGGTTATTCCGTGAAGCTAATTGTTTAAGTGAGAATGGTTAGAGCTGCTTCCCTTGCCAGGATGATTTGGTTTCTTTGTTGTGAACTTGAATATTAAGAATCGTTGATATATTTTCCTTGTTTTACCCTCGTTACACTGTTTCTCTTTGTGCTTGGCATTTCTCTTCAGTGGATACTTCTTATGAGTGAGTTTTACCATTCCCGTGATTTAACCCTTGTGTTGAGTTGCCCGTTGCATCTGGCATTTCTATCTTCTTTTCTTTTGTGCTCGTTGTGGTAGTGTACGACGTATTCAGGGAGTTTTCCCCCTGCACTGCATTGTATAATTAAATTGGGACTACGGACGTATTCCGGGAGCTTTCCCCCTGTACTGCATCGCATATTTAAATTGGGACTAGGACGTATTCTGGGAGCTTTCCCCTGTACTGCACCGCATATTTAAATTGGTACTACAGACATATTTCGGGAGCTTTCCCCCTGTACTGCATCGCATATTTAAATTGAGAATACAGACGTATTCTGGGAGCTTTCCACCTGTACTGCATCGCATATTTAAATTGGGACTACGAATGTATTCCAGGAGCTTTCCCCTGTATTGCATGAGAAATTCTGAGTTACAGATTGAGTTCCGGTAGATTTATCCTGAGGAGATTATGATTGAAAGATTCTTATTGAAAAGTATAGCTGAAAAAGTATTTTCCTTGAAAAAAATTATGTCTGAAGGACTTTTATTTCAAATGTATATTTGATAAGCNATATATATATATATATATATATATATATATATATATTCAGAGAAAGTATGCTTCGAAGGAAGTTCTCTATTTTGAAATAATTATATTCAAAGCTTTCAATATAAACTTACGATTTAAAGGTTTTCACTCAAAGGTTTGACCAATTTAGTGGGTTTTTGGCTAAAGCCTGGTGTGGAATACTAATGCAGTGCTGAGTTGCTTGTGTTCTTATTGTGTTGTGGTATTCCGATTATGCTTGTATCTTTATCTATCATTTCTGTGTATTATTGTGTTGTTCTGTTGTTGCTGTTGTTGTTGTTGTTGTTGTATTTCCTTCCGCCTTGTAAATGTTCTGTTATTTACTATATTGTGTAGTCATTAGATACATGTAATATTCTTCCATTTCTATATTTATGTCTATTTAACTTTATAGACCAGTGGTGTCTTGACTAGTCCTCGTCACTACTTCACCAAGGTTAGTCTTGATACTTACTGGGCATCGCTGTGGTCTGCTCATACTACACTTCTGCGCATTTTTGTGTGCAGATCCAGGTATTTGTCGTTAGTAGCTGCGCGGATCATTGCCGATGAGACTCAAGGTAAAACCGTTGCTACGTTCGCAGGCTTCAGAGTTACCTTCCTGTTTTCATTCAACTGTTCTTACTTATTTATAAAACAATTGTATTTAGGAGTTGTAGAAACTTTCGTAAAGGTTATGACTTGTATTACCGGTTTTGGGAAATTGTAAATTCTGTCAAGATTTCTATATCGAGAGTGTTATATTTCCTTATTTATTGTTGTTATTCATCAAATGTTAGGCTTACCTAGTCCCTAAGACTAGGTTCCATCACGACACCCAGCAGAGGGAAATTTGGGTCGTGACAGCTTGGTATCAGAGCTCTAGGTTCATAGGTGCTACGAGTCATAACCGAGTTTAGTAGAGTCTTGTCGATTGGTACGGAGACGTCTTTACTTATCTTCGAGAGGCTACAAAACTACTAGAACAATTTCACTTACTTCATTCCTATCGTGCGAGTTCATTGATCTTGAAGTTTGAAATTATCGTTCCATTCTCTGACTGATGGTGAGGACACGAGCTGCGGTTCCTGATGATGTTACCCCGAAGCAAATGTCGTAAGGGAAGATACAGAGGTCGATGAGGAGCACGTGCCGCAGTGAATAAGCCTACCAGAGTAGCCATTGAGGAGCCGTCAGTAGTTCCAGTTGGGAGACAGGTACTGGAGGTGCCTGTTGCTACCCCAGACCTCAGGAGACCTGGGCGTAGTTTCTGAGTATAATTGGTACATTGATTCAGACGGGATAGATCACAGGTGCACCAGCTACTTCACGGATCAGGGGAGGAGTTTAGACTCCCACCGTCTACACTCCAGAGTAGCGAGATCATATTGGTCAGGTTCCAGTTGTCATGGCAGCACAACATGTAGTTTCAGTCAGCCCGTGGTTAGGGCAGCAACATCGGAGGGAGAACAACTTAGACTTGAGGGGTACAAGTAATACCACCCTTCTACTTTCAGTGGATTGGCGACAGATGATGCCTAGGGTTTCCTGGAGGAGTGTCACTACCTTCTTCGTAGTTCAGGTATTGTGGAGACGAGCAGGGTTGTTTTTGTCACGTCTCAGATCAGAGGAGCAGTTTGTCAGTGATGGCGCACATATGAGTTGGGGGTAGTCTGGCCAAGTCAGCTTCACTTGCATGGATTCAGGTTTCAGAGAAGTTCATGAGGGAGTTTGCACCCCACTCCCTCTGAGATGCATGGAGCGTGGAGTTTGGGCAGTTGCATCAAGGCACTATGTCAGTATTAGAGCGTGGCAGGCCCTATGCGAACGTATAGAAGGCCTGCCCAGCAATATAAATACTCTTTTAAAAAGGGGCAGACCTTGTTCTTCACCATATTTTCGAGGTTTACATCCCTAAGAGCGATTTTCTTCAATAATTATCATCCCCAAGTCATAGGTAATCAATTCTAAACTTTGTTCTTTCAATTCCTTACTATTTTTCATCACTTCTAAAGAAAAAACTAAAAATTTTCATGTTAAAAATTGAGGGTTTGGGTAGAATTAGGAAATTTTGAAAAAATAGAATTTTTACATCGAATTAAGGTCGAATTTCAAATCTAATAATATATTTGGGTTCGTGGGTGAATGGGTAAACGTCCAAACCCCGAGTTTAGGCCAAGCGGGCCCGGGTTTTCACTTTTTTTGAAAAAACTTAGGAAAAATTATGTTTTTCAATGAAGTTAGTTCCTTTAACCTTAATCGATGAGATTGAGTTAAGTATGATTAGATTCGAGCAAGTTAGAGCAAGATTCTAAAGGAAAAGCTATAATTGAGTAGTGAGTGGCGTACGAAATTGAGGTAAGTGTTTGGTCTAACTTTGACTTGAGGGAATAGAAACCTCCACTTGTTTGCTATGTGAAATGCAAGGGTGTGGTGTATAGATGAGGTGATGATTATCTATGCGCCACCAAATTGCCTGTTAAACATGATACATATCCCGTTCCCAAATTAATTGATTCTTGTCTTAATTGTTGTATGTTCATTATTGCTTCTATGACTACTTGGCCTTGTTATTTTGTTGTTAAATATTGTTGTGGTTATTTTGGAAGGAGTATTGGTTGTTTTAGTTGGTTCCCTTGTGGTACAAAATGGTTGAGCGGTTTGGCATTGTTTTTACGAGATATATATATTCATTGTTATGTTCCTGTTAGTTTCATGGTTGAGAGGATATTGATGAAGTTATGAGAAAAAATACAGTTTCTTATTTATAATTGTTGAGATAGAAATATTGTGAAAGGCTTGGCCTAAATTGTGAAATTTATGAATATATTAATATGAGATGACTAGTGGGAGTTGGTTGCACGCCACAACAAGGAGTGATAAGGGTGGACAGGTGGGATCGGGTTGCACGCCACAACAGGAGTAATAAGGGTGAAATATTTTGGGAGGAGTAATAAGGGTGGACAAGTGGGACCAGGTTGCACGCCGCAACAAGGAACAATAAGGGAGGACATTTATATTTCTTACTGAATTTCAAAGAAAATAAAGATTTGAAAGGCTTAAATATTTATTTTTTCTATTCTTCATATTTTCGGCATTATTCTTATTTAAAGTTTAAAGTTTGGAAACTTGGAACTTATGTGAGAGTTGGTTATAGGTGAGGCCGGATAAAAGGCGGCTGAGTTATTTTATTGTTGTTGCAGTACTTAATTATTTGTTTCGATTTCCTTCTTGCTTTATATATTATTGTCACAGGTTATACTGCTAAAGCCCCTCCGTAGCCTCGTCACTACTTCGTCGAGGTTAGGCTCGGCACTTACTCAGTACATGGGGTCGGTTGTACTGTAGTCTGCAGTCTTTTTGCAGATCTAGGTACCAGCCAACTGTAGAGATATTTAGAGCGGCTATATATTTATTCGGAGACATGAGGTATATCTTCCGGTGTTCGCAGATCCCGAGAATCTTCTCCTATTTTATAAAACTATTTTATTATATTTAGAACAATTGTACTATTTCTTTCAGCCCAATATTTGTAGTATTCTTTAGTAGTTCGTGAATTTTTACACCAGACTCTAAGGGTAGTTCTAGAGTCCGGAACCAAAATGATGTACTTTTTGACACAAACAACGAAAATAAGTGGAAAAGAAAAGGATGACCATACTATGTATAACGCCCAAATATTGGGCGCTATACATTAACGGTAACTGTGCCGTTAATGTATAGCGTCCAATTTTTGGGCGATATACTGCAAAAAGTTGGCTGTGTCAGTATAACGCCCAAAAATGGATGCTATAAATATATTTCTTATTAAATTCCGTCTTCTTCTTCATACCGTCCCCCTCCCCAAAATTCCTCCATTTTTTTTACTACACTACTTCTGGTCCCCCCCCCCCCTCGCGAGAATCCCACGCCAAAGTCAAAAAAAAAATTGTGGGCCCCTCCGTCACACAAAAGGTGTAGAACGTAGGTCCCACTTCCGAGTAGAGCTTCGTATTACTGATGGCTCACACTTCCGGGGTCAACTTTTCAATCGATTTGCTTTCCGAAACACTAAATCGAGGTATTTCGGTTTTTTTTATGTTGAAACTTTTATGATAATGCATATTAGTTGATTTGAATGTGTTCTATTTCCTGTTCTATTTCATTTTGTGTTTTTTTTTGGCGAAACTAGTAAGTATGTTAAATTTATCCGGACTTAATATTAGTGTTTTATAAAAAAATATAAATTTGTTAAATAACTTTGTCTGTTAATATCTGGATTTATACATATGTGTTTTCATGCCGTTTTGTGTTTTATTTGTGATTAAATGTATTTGTTGTTTATGTTTAGTTTAGATTATTTTTTAGCGTAGTAGACCTTTTTAGAGTAGTAAAATGTAGACCCTTTTAGCGTAGTAAAATGTAGAACCTCGTAGCGTAGTAAATTGTAGTATTTTAGTGTACAATTCCTTTAGTTTAAGTATCTTATACTGATAGTTGAAAATGTAAATTTTATACAATTAAGTTATTAATTATACAAACATACGAAACTATAAAAAAAATTAACCTAATTACTAATGTTAGTTTGGTGCCACTAGGCCTCAAAATATCGAGCCCAGAGCCCATAGGTACATATATATATATATATATATATATATATATAATTTGTACAATTACACAATTAAATAATTAAAAATTATGAATTTAAATAAGAAACAAATACACAAAATTATAACAATATTGAATTTAACACACATAATTACTAATGTTAGTTTGGTGCTACTGGACCTCAAAATATCGAGCCCGAAATCCATAGGTATATATATATATATATATATATATATATATATATATAATTTGTACAATTAAACAATTAAATAATTAAAAATTATGAATTTAAATTATAAAACAAACATATATGTATATAATATATATATATATACATATACATATATATGTATATATATATATACTTTGAATTTAAATTATAAAACAAACACACAATATTATAAAAAATATTGAATTAGACACACATAATTACTAATGTTAGTTTTGTGCCAGTTATCGAGCCAGTAACCCATAGGTATATATATATGCACACACACACACACTTTGAATTTAAATTATAAAACAAACACACAACAGTATAAAAAATATTTAATTTGACACACATAATTATTAACGTTAGTTTGGTGCCAGGGCCTCAAAATATCGAGCCCGGAACCCATATATATATATATATATATATATATATATATACTTTGAATTTAAATTATAAAACAAACACACAACATTATAAAATATATTGAATTTGACACACATAATTACTAATGTTAGTTTTGTGCCATTGGGCCTCAAAATATTGAGCCCGGAACCCATAGGTATATATATATATACACTTTGAATTTAAATTATAAAACAAACACACAACAATATAAAAAATATTGAATTTGACACACATAATNATATATATATATATATATATATATATATAATTTGTACAATTAAACAATTAAATATTTAAAAATTATGAATTTAAATTATAAAACAAACACACAAGATTATAAAAATATTGAACTTGACACACATAATTACTAATGTTAGTTTGGTGCCACTGAGCCTCAATATATTGAGCCCGGAACCCATAGGTATATATATATATAATTTGTACAATTAAACAATTAAATAATTAAAAATTATGAATTTAAATTA
>ML363049.1:0-55206 GCA_005239505.1 Nicotiana paniculata | reverse complement strand
AATCCTGTATTACTTGTCGACCACGTACACTTGCGTGTGCATTGGGAAATCAACCAACAATATACTTCTCCAGAAAGAGAATGTAGAATTGGTGCCATGTGAGGGGCGCTGCATCAGCGGGTCTACGCCTCTCATAGGCCTCCCACCAAGCAAGTACAACTCCTTAAAACTGGAATGTAGTGAATGGAACCCCGCTGGCCTCTAATATCCCTACAGTACGTAGTATCCTCTAACACTTGTCCAAGAAGGCATGGGAATCCTCGTCCTATGTACCCCTAAAAGTCGGAGGCTGGAGTCTGTTGAGCCTCTCCAACCTACGCTGCTCATCATCAGCTAAAGCTGGGACCACATAATCCTGTACCGGAGCAATCTGTTGTACTGAGGCTGCCTCAGGTGTCAAAAGTCCCTGGATGACCTGCTCAGGTGTCCGGGCAAATGGAGTCTGGATGCCTCCCCTGGCTTGAGAAGTAGTAGCAGTAGTGGACATAGCGACGACCTGTGCCAAGCTGGTGCACACCGTCAAAATCTGGGCTAGGGTCTCCTGAAGACCCGAAATCATAATGGGCACTGCTGGTACCTGAGTCTGCCCCGCTGGAATCTCAGCTACGGGGACCTGCTCCTGAGTAATGGGAGGATCCACAGGTGCAGCCCCGGCTGCTGTGCGGGCTACACCCCTCCCTCTGTCACGGCCGCGACCACGGCCTCGACCTCGGGCTGGTCCTGCTGGGATCTTGTCACCACTATCATTAGCACGAGTCCTCACCATCTGTGAGAGAATGAAAACAATTCAACAGAGTCGCACAACAGAATTCAAAGAATGTGAATTTTTTCCTAAAGGTTCTGTAGCCTCTCGAACATAAGTACAGACGTCTCCGTACCGATCTGCAAGACTTTACTAAACCTGCTCATGACTGGTGAGACCTATTTAACCTAGAACTCTGATACCAATTTGTCACAACCCATTTCTGGAGTCGTGATGGCGCATGTCGTGGAACCAGGCAAACCATCCATTTTATCTAACTAAGCACAATTTCCAATATAATGCCCTTTTTAACAAGTCTGAAATCAATAATAATAGTAGTAAATCCAATATTTTTGGGAAAACCAGTTTATGAAATTCAAAAGACCAAATCCTACCAACCCCGGATCCAGTGTCACACAGTCATGAGCTTCTAATACTTAATACAACCAAAATAAATGACTAACATAGTTTGAAAATAAATACGCCAGGTAGAAAGAAAGAGAAGACAAGATCACGGTCATCAGCTGCTACCTCGTCAACTCTAATGAAACTGCTGTGCTCACTGACCCAATCTAACTTACGGTCTACCTGGATCTGCAAACAAGGTGCAAGGGGTAACGTGAGTACACCAACTCAGTAGTAACGAAACCAAACTACGGGCTGAGAGGTAGTGACAGACTAAACCTCCGATAATTCAAACAATAGTATATAAATTGCACATGACAGTAATATATCAGAAATTAAACACGATGTATCAAGATATGTCTGTAACTCTGCATACTAGCATGAATGCATATAGAACCAAGAATGATGTGTACTCATTAATCAAGCTCTCATAAGGTGGTCCACTTAGTACTAGAATACGGTCTTTAGGCCTAGGGAACTCCATCCCTCAATGATATTACATAAACACAAGTGATACAGTCACCAAGTACTGAGGAAAAAGGCCAATCCATCCCCCACAGAGAAATCCATCTACGGAACATGATAACCACGGAGAAATCCATCTCCTGAACAGAATACTCGGACAAATCCATGCCCAGGGAAATCCATCCTTCAATATTTGTGCGCTCACTGGGGGTGTATAGACTTCGGAGGGGCTCCTTTAAGCCCAAGCGCTATATCAAGCCAACAAAGGCATGATTTCAGGATCGCTGCGGTGTGCAGTCCGACCTCATAACTGTCTCAAAACCAAGCTCCAAGCCTCACTCAGTCAGTACCTTCCAGTCTCACTCACAATCCTTCAACATGACTGAGTACATGAAAGCAATAATCACAGACAGAGACAACAATAATCGACCATTCCGATCTAAACACATCGGCGTGAAGCCTTAACATTTATACTTAGCATGATTTCTATTTCGTTCAAGATAATTACCACATTCACAGTACAATATCAATCTGAGATAACCAGTAGACAGTGCCATGGGATGAATGAGGCTACAATTATTCGGTAAACGCATGCATGCCCGTCACTTGGCAAGTGCGTCACCTTAATTAACAGCAAATATCAATTAGTTTGGGGTTTCGAACCCTCAGTTCCATGTTTGAAGCATTACTTACCTCAAAACCGGCTAATACACTACTCCGCAGTGCCCTTGCCTCTAAATTCGGCCTCTGAGTGCTCCAAATCTACCAACAATCAGATGTATATCATTATAATATGCTAAGGAACTAATCCCAATCGAAACTTATCAAAAATACTCAAAAACCCCAAACATGGTCAAACCCGACCCTCGGGCCCGAAATTCAGAAATTTTTATACCAAAATGTTCTTCGTCATCTCACGAGTCCGTAGATATAAAGAACACTAAATTCGGAGTCCAAATGACCCCTCAACTCACCATTTTAAAGATTCTTAATCCCAAGCCCTAATCACCCAATTTGCACTGATTTTTCCCTAATTTCCACCATTAATCCGACCTTTAATCACATATTAACAAGTTTAGAGTCCAAAAATCTTACCTTGGTGAAAAACTATCGAATCCCCTCTTCAAAACCTTTCCAAAATCTTCAAACCCGGATGAAATATTGAGAAAATGGATAAAATTCGCGAAGGCACGTTTTTCTACCTTCTGTCCAGTGGGTCCACACCTGCGACCACTTACTTGCACCTGCGGAAATGCACCTGCGGATCCCAGGTGCGCACCTGCGGAAAATCCCAAGTACTCTAATTCCGCACCTGAGATCGACCTCCCGCACCTGCGGCCTCGCAGGTGCGGCAAATACCTCGCACCTGCGGAAATACCCTCACTTAGCCAACTTCCGCACCTGCGGTGCTACGTCCGCTCCTTTGGAACCGCACCAGCGGCTCCCCATCCGCAGGTGTGAAAACACCAGCAACAGAACATCAACAATGAAAAATCATTCCAAACTCCCCGTTAACCATCTGAAACCATCCCGAGCTCTTCAGGACCCCAACCAAACATACCAGCACCTCATATATGATCATTCAAACTTAGTTGCACCCCCGTAACACTAAAAATAACATCAAAACGCCAAAATTACATCAAATTCAAGCCTAAGAACTTTGAAATTTCTAAAATACTCCAATGATGCCGAAAGTACCCAAAACAACTCTGATTGACCTAAAATTTTGCAGACATATCCAAAAGGACATTACCTGTTCCAACTGTCGGAATTCATCCGACCCAGATAGCCTATTTTCCACTGCCAACCGGAAATCGCCAAAAACTAACTTTCTCCAATTCAAGCCTAATTCTACACCGGACATCACAAAAATATTCCGAACACTTCCTAAGTCCCAAATCACCTAACGAAGCTATCCGAGCCATAAAATCCGCATTCTGAGGTCGTTTCCTAATAAGTCAACTCTTAGTTGACTTTTCCCATTATAAGGCTATCTTTAAAGGCTAAACGTTTGAACTCTCACTACAACCATTCGATTTCAAGCCTATCAACTCTAGCACATCAATAACAGAATAACCAACCTATGACAAGTCAATAAGATCGATTATAATGCAGGTTTTATGTAACGACGGACCGGGTCGTTACATGTTCAAGAAACTGTTATCAAATAAAAACAGTTACGAATAAGAAAACATTTCCCTCGTACTTATTAGAAAACTGTTTCCAATACAGTTGCGGGTAAAAATCCCAATCTTTGTAAAAACTGTTACTAGTAAAAAATAGTTGTTTCCTTGTATTAATATCGAAAAACTGTTACCTATAAAAACAGTTACGAAATACAAGAGTATATCAAATCTGTTAAACAAAAACAGTTGCAAACATGAGTTTTAGACGATAACCAAACACATGTAAAATGTCATGGAAGTTCAAACAAAAAACTTTCCTTGGAAACATTCTTAAACATGTGTAAAATTCCTATCACTCTATTGCATTATCATGAAGTTGAGACGTCTTCTTCATGCCAATTATAAAGGGCCCTCTTCCATAAACTGTGCCTATTACAAAAAGGCATACATTTAATATGACACCGTGCCTATTACAAAAAAGGTACAAGTAGTCTAAAGCACTCCACATGCAAAACTCGAAGGTAAAACTAAAACCTCGAAAAATGAAGCATGCAAAAGACTTAAAGAGTGAAACAAAAACTCAACAAAAGTCAAAGACTTAAAGAGTGAAACAGAAACTCAACAAAAGTCTAACTAACATTTATATATTAAAACGGCGTATTAATCTATACTTAGCCGTATAAAATTTTTATATACATTGCGGTGCCCTTAAGTTGTCATTTGGGGACTTTAAGGAAATCCAAATTTACCCCGATGGGACTGGGGGTAACCCCCAATTGATACAAAGAAAAAAAAAGAGGGATGCACCCAATAAATTTCTTCAAGAGAGGATTTGACTTCACTGGCAGAAGGAACGGGAGAAACTGGGGATGAAGAGGCATGAGCGACTGGAATCTCACCATCAGGTGAAGAGAGGTTATGACCTTGTTGAGCCTTCTCCATGGCTTCCTTAGTTTTAGCTATCTCATCACTAAGGTCAAAACCCTCTTGACTCATTTCCATCAATGTGTCAAGGCGAGAATTCATGTACGCCCAGCTCACATCGACAGCAGCCACCTCTTCCAGATCTTTATAATCATTCGCCCATACTTGAAGCTCGGCTCTCAATCCATCCTTCTCCGCTTCCGCAGCTTCATGGGCGGCCCTTAATGGTACAATCGACTCCTCTAAAGTTTGAGCTTTGTCTAAAGCCTTATGAAGGTCTTCTTGAGTATGAGTGAGTGATTGCACGAGCTCACCTGAGTATTCCTCCTTCTGCCCCAACAAGTGTTTCAAGTCTCTAATTTCCTCTGAGGCACGGGACAGCTGCTCCGCGAACGAAGACTCCAGAACACTCTTATTTTTATCAGCCTGACTGCAAGAAGCCTTCTTTACTGCCAGTTCTATTGCCATGAGTCTCATATGCCGCTTCAAGGTACTCATTTCCTCTTCTAAAGCATCCATGTCAATCCTTACGCTATCACACTGTGCTATCCAATTATCAGCATCGGCCTGCAACTCTTTTGTCTTTTGGTCTGTGTTTGAAATCCTCTTCATAAGCTCCATGCCTATAAGGTTAATCTACAAGAAAAAAAACCAGTCAGATATGGTAAATTTCATATACGAAAATGAAAGAGGATAACTTGCATCATACCTTCAAAAAAGTATGCACGACCTCATTGGCCCATGTAAGAGCACCGTGGCTGGCTTGCTTTGCTTTCTCAGAGGGACCTTTCAAAGTCTTAAGCCACACTTCGCACCCGTTTTCTTGAAAAGATTCCCCTCAGCTGGAACCTCTATTACCACCTGCCGCATCTCTCTGCTGGAAGACCCTACTTCCCCAACGGAAGGCATGGAAGAAGGTAAAGATGGAACATCGACATGCACGGACGGTTGAGGAGCTGGAGAAGCCACGGGCAAACCAGCAGGCATAGAGAGTTGAAGAGTCGAGGAAGTTACGGGCAAAGCAACAACAGAAGTTGAAATATCCAAAGGAACAGACGAGATAACTTCTCTCAAAGAAGTAGGAAAGACAGCACCCAAAGGGACATCGTCAGGAGCGAGATCAACACCCTCATGAATAGGGGAATGTGAAACATCATCAAGGACAAAGGGCTCAATCACAGACACGGAAGGCAAGGTTAAGGCTGTAAGCTCATCATCTAAAATCACCCGCCTTCTCCGTGGCCTGTGCACTAAAGCACCTTCTTTTTCTTCTTCTTCTTCTTCTTCTTCTTCTTCTTCTTCTTCTTCTTCTTCTTCTTATTCTTCTTCTTCTTCTTCTTCTTCTTTTTCTTCTTCTTCTTCTACGGAATGAGACTCACCAATCTTCCTCTTCGAGGAAGATGAACCAACAATAATTTCTTGGGCCTGAGCCAAAGACATCTTCGGGATAGATGAAGCAGACACCCCATGAGCGGAGAACCCTATTAAAAGGGAAAAATTTAAATGACAAAGAAAGAAGAAAGTCGAGTAAGGAAAGAAGCAATAAAAAAGAGCTTCACTTACCGTGGGTCTTTACATGCCAACCATACCTCCCAGCGAGGTACTTCCAAGGTCTCTCTTCTGAAGGAGCAACAGACAATAATTTTTCTACCCAATCACGAATAGACATTCTCAATAGTATTCATCATTGCTGAGAGAAGAAAAAATAGATACGGTGTTAATAAAATATCTCAAGTCAAAACGAGAAAAAGTAAATAAATGTGAGGTAAAGCATACTCACGTGCGCGATTCCACTTCTCAGGGAAGTGAAGATTTTCTTCACCCACTAAACCAACAGTGCACACAACCACATACCGGAGGTACCAACCCCTATCATTATCATCTCCAGGGGTTACTAACACTTTTTTGCTTCTAACAGTCAGAGTGAAAACCCCTTCACGAAATAAGGTAGGAGAGTAGAGATGAATAAGATGATTGAAAGTAAAAGGAACCGAGGCTAAAGAAGCCAAACTCCTAAGACATGCTACAACTTGCCACACAAGCGGACCAACTTGTCCTAAGCAGATATTGAAAAAACGGTAAAACTCAATTATAACTGGGTCAATGGGGGGTCTAAACCCTAGAGTGAAAGGATACGTATAAACAAAAGAATATCCCGTCTTGTAAGAAGTAATTCTTTGATTACTATTCGGAATCTAGACAGGAAAGTCAGAAATCCAAAAGCACTCCCTACGAACAAGGGAAATATGACCCTCAGTTATAAGGGTTGAATATCTGTCGACACTTTCAAGAGAAGAAGATTGGTCTACAAAAACTTGACTATCCCTAGCAAAAACAAACTCAACAGGGATAATTTCATCGACTCCGGGTTCACGAAGGCGTTCGCCTCTACCTCTAAACAGAGACCGAGAAGCCCTAAACCTTGGAGAAACTAGAGATCTAGTGGAAGAAGAAGGAATTATCTGAGGAGAAGAGGAGCCCCTCGAAGGAGTGGATCCTAGACTTCTAAGTCTACCACCCCTCCGACTCCTAGTCGGAGTAGAATATGGTGTTAAACTTTCAATATCAATTACTCCTTGAGGTTGGTTTGAAGAAGACATGTTTGCAAAGGCAAGAGGAAAGTTCTTTACAAAAGACAAAGTTAGAAAAGTGTTTCGTGGAAGCAAAGAAAAAAAGAAAAGTATTTATACTTGAGGACAACCGTCAAACATAGGGAAAAAAAGAAAAATAATGATGAAAAGTCATAATTGAAGATGTCACTTCGGGACTGGCACAGCCGCAAAAATCCCTAAAAGGTGCCGAGTAAATGCAGAACCAATCCGAAGAGGACACGTGGTACGAGCATTAAATGGAAGTGACAAACGACGCCTATGGTGCAGAGAAGGATACAATGATTCGAGGAAAAGCGGCGGCAAAATATTCCCGCCATAAATGAATATCCACTTACCAAATATTAATCATTAAATATGTGGTAAGTGGGGGGACTATCTATATTGGTAAAAAAGAGTTTCACACGTAAGCCAGCTTTTGACAACTCAGCCAGTCACGTGGACACAGGAAAACGCGACAGCTGGATGTGATCCTTTGAAGAGGTACGGTAAAAAGAGGCACGGTTCAGTAAACCCTTGAGCTTATCATCCACGGGAAACTCAACTTGATCAAAATAGGAGAGAGGCACGGTCAGAATGACTCTAGACAAAGCTACGGGCAGATTCAAAGGCCTACCATTGATTACTTGAACGTTATATAACCGTACCCCAATTATTGGTTATCCTTTGTAACGCCTCATTAATGTCATAATTAGTCATTAATGAGCAACCATAACAAGAGTTGTACGTTACAAGAATCTCCCATATAAGGGAGGGGAATACATCTTGTAAAGACATTTGATTCTCGAATATAATTGGTTTCGCTTTTCTATTTTTCTGCAATATTGTCTGTTATTCATTTTTATCCATTTCCTTGATTATCAGTAACCCGTAATCATCTTAAAAATAAGCTTTAGCCAAAGGGTCTAATTCTTTCATTAAACAATAATGTGTTGGAATTTTATAATATGTTGGAGCTCCAACATAATATGCAAGAAGTTTAAATGGAGGAGCTTCATCATCATATGCTGAAATTTTTTGTGTTGGAGTTCTAACATAATATGCTGGAAGTTTATATGCAAGAGCTCCATAATTCAACATATTATGCTAAACCTTTCCGTGTTTCAGCAAAACAATGACTATTTTTCAATGAAAACTTTAGGAGTAAATCAATGCAATTTAGGAGGAATCCATGAGAGGACATCAATTTAAATCCCGGATTTTCGAATTAAGAGAGATATTGAAAGAGATCAAGAATTCTCACTATTTCTTAGATTTATGGACCCAATTCAATTCGTTGGGATCCTTTATTCACATTTTTTTCCACCAAGAACGTTTTTAAAAACTCTTTGACCCCCTGAATTTGGAGTATCCTACTTTCATGCAATTTGATGTTTGGCTATAATTATATATTTTTAGTGCATTACTTATCTTACATTTTGAGGGTTTAATGCTAAAATATATTACATTTGTGCTTAATTGTGTTTATTTTATGTGTAGGTACATTAAAGACGAAATTGAGAGCAAAGTTGAGATTTTATGTGTATTTTATACACTACAAGAATGGATTATAATTATTTGATAACAGAAAATATTATGATATATTATTGCAATTGTTGAAGACAAATTAAAAGAAGATAAAAGAAAGAAACAATTGCAAAGGAAAAAGAAAGAAATCAAGAACAAAAGAGTTAATGCAAAGAAGTGAAAAGAAGAAACGAGAATGAGAAAAAGTTGGAAATGTTAGGTAGCAAAAGTTGAAACAGAACCGAAGAAGCAGTAGGCAACGCGAGATGCATTTCGTGTTTTTTACCTTGCGAGGTGAGGCTTACCGCGAGGAGGAGCTCGCTACAGAGGTTGCGAGGCACAGTTTGTAGTGAGGTGAAGTGGATTTTAAAAGTTTATTTCGTCTCCTATTTGATTTTGGACTCAGTTATTTCGTCTAGGTTCTCTACACACATAAATAGTCATAAAACACCATTTTTTTTGAAAATTTTTGGATCGGAGGCAAGAACATCACGTGCACAACTTTTGGAGGATAAAATCATAGAGTTCTTCATTCTTTTATCTTTTCTTTGTAATTTGTTTATGCAAAATACTTGGAAAATTGTTATTACGAACATGAGTGGCTAAGCACTTTAGTTCTAGGGTTGTGGTTGACATGATTATTGTTACGCGGCGCCTTCCTGAGATTCTTTGGAAGGGAAACGCAAGGCTAAGCAACTGATGTCAGTTCAGTTGTTGTCCGCCAACTGAAGTCCCCTCCGTACGCTAGACGAGATTGTCAGTGTCGCACGGAAAAACCAATGTCAAGAACAATTGAGAGAACAATAATGAGAATTGAAAGAAATCTTGATTGCATTAATGAAATCTATTACAAAAGAAGGCAACGCGGTGTCAAGGGGGAGAGATACCAGCACAAAGAATTTCTTGCTAGAAAGTTTTTGATTGCTTGACTCCCCCTAATAATGCTTAAAAAAATAAACCAAAGTTACAAGACTTGACCTAACTACGCTAGAGGAACATAATGAAAGTACATGGAATAAAACTACTCTATGTTTATAATGAAAAATGTTTAGTTTTCTACAAGGTAGAAACAGGTCCGTTTTCAGCAACTTTGTCTTTGGCATCACGATCTGTGCGCGACACTGTTGGCAGCTGCCTGCTGCTGGGCGCTAGCGAGGGATATCGGCAGGGAGACAGAGGCACATGCACTCTTATCATTTGGCGCAGCCAAGACCACGGGGCCGTCCGTGGAGCTAGGTGTTGGGAGGCTTGCCAGGACGCCATAGGGCGCGTCCAAGGGGTCATGGGGCATGGCTAGAAAGCCGCCCATGACATTCTCCCCCACCAGAGTTGGCGACGTTCTCGGCGCCTTACTTGCAAAATAATCTTCAATTAGGATCTTATAGGATTTGAGGTTTGTTCCCCTCTCCCAAGTATTCTCCTCTACATCACACCCTTGCCATTTCACCAAGAACTCTTGGTGATCCTTCCTTGAGGCATGAATAACTCGATCATCAAGAATAGCTTCAACACGCATTTTCCCAGTTGAATTGGGGCCTCGAATACTAGGTATTGTGAGTTGGCTCCGTGAAGGATCCTCCGTGTCTTCCCAAAAAGGTTTCAGAAGACTGAGATGGAAGACGGATGAATTTTCCACCAAGCTGGGCTATCCACCCGGTATGGAACTTTCCCAATGCGCCTTTCAATGGACAAAGGTCCAATGTATTTTTGCAATAGGTGAGGGTCACAGACCCCTGCAAATAAGTACCGCTCTGGGATTTTGATCATCGCTTTGTCTCCTACTTGGTATTTAACAAAGCGATGATTCTGATCAGCATGCCTCTTCAACTGCTTTTGGGCTTTGACAAGATAGCTCTGCACTATCTCCACACTTAAATAGTTGGGTCCAAAAGTTGCTAGTGAAGCGTGAATCGCGATCACTAACGATGTCTTTGGGCAGGCCCCAATGTGTGACGACATGAGAGAAAAAGAGTCGAGCTGTATCTTCTGCTGATATATATTGAGGTGCTGCAATAAAGAAGGCATACTTGGAAAACCGATCCACCACAACCAAGATAGTTGTGATATCTCCAACCTTGGGCAATCCGGTGATGAAATCCAGAGACACGTTTTCCCAAGGTCTCTTTGGAACAACTTTGGTTTCAAGAGTACCGCTTGTGTCAAGCGGTCAGACTTGTCCTGCTGGCATACTAGACAAGTCCTCACATACTGAGCGATGTCATTGGCCATTTGAAGCCAATAATATGCACGATGAAGTAATGCCATGGTGCGTTCTTTGCCGTGATGGCTGGCCCACAGTGTGTCGTGACATTCCGCCAGAAGAGTTCTTGTCAAATCTCCTCCTTTAGGAACATATAGTCGGTTCCCTTTTACCTTCAGGAAACCATCCTCCATGTAGAACTAGCCAGTTTTTCCCTATCCTACTAGATCAATCAAGTACTGTGCAGCAGGATCCTTGATGAGTAGATCATGTATCTAGTCTTTTATGGTGGTAGCTACTTCACTCCCCCTTAGGGTAGCGAGTAGGAACACTAATTCTAGGTCAGCTCTTCGACTGAGCGCATCAACAAAATGATTAGTCTTCCCACATCGATACTCTAGGTTAAAGTGAAATTCTGCTAGGAGTTCCTGCCACCGGGACTGTCGGCCATTCAACTTTGGCTGGGTCATGAAATGACTAACAACTATGTTGTCTGTATTGACCATGAACGGGGATCCCAACAGATAATTCCTCCAAAGGTGTAAGTAATGAATGACAACCAATAGTTCTTTCTCATGGGCGGCATAGTGCCGCTCTGCATCCTTCAGCTTCCGGCTCTCGTATGCTACAGGATGTTCGTCTTATAGTAAGACCCCGCAAAGAGCATATTCGAAATCATCCATTTGTACCTCGAATGGCTTGGCCAAATCAGGAAGGGCCAAGGCGGGGCTACTAGACATAGCCACTTTTAATGCGTTGAAGGCCTCCGCTTGCCTAGGACCCCAATCCCAAGGCGTAACCTTCTTGAGGAGTTCTGTCAATGGAACTGCAATGAGGGAGTAATTCTTCACAAATCATCGATAGAAATTGCATAGGACAAGGAACTCCCTCAAGGCGTGGATATCCTTTGGTGGCGGCCAATCTGTGATGGCTTGGATCTTTTGCTGGTCCATCTTGATCCGCCCTTCCTCAATGACATGTCCGAGGAAGTCGATATATTTTTTAGAAAAGGAGCACTTGGATAGCATTGCGTATAATTCATGCTCCCGCAACCGGGCTAGGACCTTCCGCAAGTGCTCCAGGTGTTCTTCTAGTGTTTGGATATAAACCACAATGTCATCCAAATAGACCACCACTAATTCATTAATATACTCTCGGAAGAATTGGTTCATCAGGGTGCAAAATATGGCTGGAGCATTAGTCAAGCCGAACGACATAACTAGGAAGTCGAACGATCCATATCATGTCACACGGGTCATCTTGTGTTCATCACCCTCAGCAATCCGGACTTGCCAATACCCTGTCTTCAGGTCAATTTTCGTGAACACCGTTGCACTCCCCAATCTATCGAATAAGTCTGCCATGAGCGGAATAGGATACTTGTTCTTCACAATGATTTTACTTAGACCCCGATAATCCACACAAAGTCATAGACTACCATTATATTTCTTTTGGAAAAGCACAGGGAGCCCATATGGGGACTTGGAGGGTACAATGATCCCTGTGTCTAGCATCTCCGTCAATTGTTTCCTAAGCTCGGTGAGTTTGGGTTGTGACATTCTATAAGGTGACTGGGCAGGTGGCTTCGCATCCGGCACCAACTCAATCTCATGGTCCACAGTGCGCCTAGACTGAAGTCACTTTCACATCTCCTATGGCATGACGTCTTCAAATTCCAGTAGTAGCTCTTTTACGGGTGTAGGAATGGGACTCGATGAGTGTTCTACCTCTTCAATACATAGGGTATCCAGGAATGTAGGTTCATGTCTTTTGACTCCCTTCTTCAGCTGCAAGGCCGAGATGTTCTTAGTGGCCATTTTCATGGGCATGCACGGGATAATGCAGGGTTTGACCCCGTTTGCTCCCATCATCAGAAGCATGTACGCATATGGTACGGGCATGGTGTTGATTTGCCTCAAGAATTCCAGCCCAAACATCAACTCGAAGTCATCTATGATCACCACGTGCAAGTTGAACTTTCCTTCATATGGACCCATCTTTACTGGTACTTCTTTGGCTATTCCACCCACTGGCTGAAGAGGTGAGTTGATAGCCTTGGCATGACCTCTTCCCTTTCCTACAACTATACCAAGGCGCTCCTAGGCCAAGTAGTTGTGGGTAGCACTTGTATCTATCATCGCCCGAATGGGCTTGCCATTTACCTTCAGTTCAACGAACATCAAGGTATTCTCTTGTTTAAAAGGAGTCCCTTTTTTCATATTCCCTATCTTGGTGATTGGGTATGGGTCCTTCTTCTTACGGATACCAACATTTGTTCCCGCTAATACCTCAGAAATAGAACCAACAGTTGCATTGAAGGCACCGACTGGTTCGGTCTGCTCCGCATCATCTGCTTCGTCATCCGTCCCATCATCATAAGCTTGATGGGCATTCATCTGTGCATGTGAGAATTCATTATTCCAATGTGGCCCGCCGCAATAATGGCATCCTGATGGGGGATTTCTCCCCCGATCATTGTTGTTTGATGCAACACTGTTGCTACCTGAGGAAGGAGCCTTAGATTTGGATGCACTCCGATCTCCCCCACTTCTTCTAGGGCCACTGTTGTTGGGCTGGACTCCTTTGTATCCCTCTCAGACATGAGGTTGAGGCTTATCCTTCCGAGTTTCCACTTGATAGTCCCCAAGGCATTCTGCTACTTGGATCGCCTTGGGTAGGGTATCTTCCCGTTGTCTTTGCAGATCCATGCGAGCATAGGTTTCAAACTTTCCAGGAATGTGAAGAGCTTGTCTTTTTCCCCCATGTCAAGGATGTTTTGCATGAGCGCGGAGAATTCTCACACGTATTCCCACACTAATCTGGTCTATCGGAGCTCCCGTAGTTTCTCCTTGCATTATATTCAACATTCCCGGGGAAGAACTGTAGGCGTATGGCTGCCTTCAATTCTTCCCATGTCTCCAAAGCATCTTCACCGGCCTTAATGGCTTCGTACTTCACTCGCTACCAGATCTTAGCATCACCTTGAAGATACATGGCAACAATTGCTACCTTCTTGTCTTCTTCTAGGCCTCCCACGACATCGAAGTATTGCTCGATGTCGAAGATAAAATTTTCCACTTCTTTAGCATTCCCAGCTCCACTATATGGCTTTAGCTCAGGACTTTTCAGTTTTTGTGCCATGGGGGCGAGGTTCACAACACCCTCGATTTGATTTCCGCCTCCTCGAAGCAAGCCTTGTAGAGCAGCATTAACAACATTGAGCTGGTCTGTCAAGTTGTCTATAGTTTGCTGCATGTAAGTCAACCTATCTGCCTCTTGTACCCTGTAGGATAAATCCTCGGCACGCTCTTGTTGGAGGCCCTAGAATTTACCAAATATTTTATCTGCCTCAGTAGCTGTTGTCTGACGGTCTCATTTAGAGTCGCGAGTGATGTTTTCTATGTCAACTTCGGCCTGGATCATTCTGCGGTCCAGGTCATCCAACCTTTGCACTAGGCTGGTTTGTAGTTCAGGCACCATATTTACGATGGGTCGTAATACGTCAACCGTCTCTTCAAGGGGCGCAAGGCGGTCCCCATGATTCACCATGGTCAGAAATGGTGGTAACGGAAATGCGTTCCCTCATCCGATGTCGAGTCTAGACTCTTATACCAACTGTTACGCGGCGCCTTCCTGAGATTCCTTGGAAGGGCGATGTAAGGCTAAGAAAATAATATCAGTCCAGTTGTTGTCCGCCAACAGAGGTCCCCTCCGTATGGTAGACGAGATTGTCAGTGCCGTACGGGAAAACCAATGTCAAGAACAATTGAGAGAATAGTAATGAGAATTGAAAGAAAGCTTGATTGCATTAATGAAAGCTATTACAAAATAAGGCAACGTGGTGTCGAGGGGGAGAGGCACCAGTACAGAGAATTCCTTTCTTAAAAGTTTTTGATTGCTTGATCCCCCCTAATAGTGCTTAAAAAAAATAAACCAAAGTTACAAGACTTGACCTAACTACGTTAGAGGAACATAATGAAAGTACATGGAATAAAAATACTCTATATTTACAATGAAAAGGAATTAGTTTTTTACAAGGTAGAAACAGGTCCGTTGTCAGCAAATTTGTCTTTGGCATCACGATCTGCGCACGTGGCATTGTCTGCGTGGCGCGCTGTTGGCAGCTGCATGCTACTGGGCATTAGCGAGGGATATCGGTGGGGCGACAGAGTCACATGCGCGCTTGTCACTTGGCGCAGCCAAGACCACGAGGCCGTCCGTGGGGCTAGGCATTGGGAGGCTTGCCAGGACGCCACGGGGCGCGTCCAAGGGGTCCTGAGGCATGGCCGGAAAGCCGCCCATGACATTATTAACATTTATTAATTCCATCTTCGTTAATTCAGATTATCATCTTGTGGTGTTTTTCTAATTCTATGTATAATTGTTTAATTGTTTGGCCAGCAATTGTGTTCTATTTACTATCTATACTATGTTTGGGAAAGCCGTGTTTATATTAGAGTAGGATTAGAGAGAGCTTGTTTCTGAACTCGTGGATCGGGGAAAGATTTCGTGGTTAGGATAGGAATATACATAACAGTCTTGCTTAATTGAATACCGTATTATATTCGTTCATGATAGACTCAATAGCATAGGAATATAGGATTGATATATTGTGGATTGACGAGTAGTATTGTGGGAACATGCTATTCATATAAACGATCTGATTAATTAGTAACCCTAGATTGTCTGGATTAACGAGTGTGGTTCTTGAACTTAATAGGATTGATAAACCAACCACAACCCTAGAATTTTCATCTCCTCTAAAGTAAAATCTCATTTACACATTTGCATTCTTAATAATTTAGTTGTTATTTGTTTAATTTCTGCAATAGTAGATTAATAGAAAAATATCACTCTTAAATATCTTGGACAATTAATAAATTTTAGTTTGCTTAGTTAACGATCAATATAAGTCTCTGTGGGTTCGACAACCGACTTTCGAGTCACTTTATTACTTGACGGTCACGTATACTTGCGTGTACTTGGGAAACCAACAAGCTTTTGGCGTTGTTGCCGGGGACTTAGTTATTGATTATTTATTTGAGTTAAGCTATTATTCATTAATTTGTTCAAGTTTTAATTTTTAGTTTGATTTATTTGTGATAACGCAGGCTTTTCTCTTGAATGTGGAGGAGTAGAAGCGCAAACAATATCCTTCCTCTTGATCCTGAAATCAAACGAACACTTCATAGAGTGAGGAGGGAAGTCGAATCTAGAACTAGAATTGAAAGAGAGCTGGACATCGTAGTTCAACCACATCCAATAGGGATGGCATGTAATGAAGAGCGTCCGATGATAGAAGCTGCAAGGCCCAATCTGGATCTTATGACTCAGGCGATTGTGAAGTCTGATATCACGGGTCACTTTGAACTCAAACAGTACATGGTACAGCTGATTCAATCAGCAGATCAATATGTGGGTCTATCTCATGAAGACCTGCAGAGGCACATTTAGAACTTCCTGGAAATTACAGACACTTACAATAATCCGAACGTTTCCAAGGACTATGTCAGGCTGACATTGTTTCCCTTTTCACTACTGGGGGAAGCTAAGGAATGGTTACAAGAAGATTCCGCGAACTCAATCCAAAATTGGGATGATCTAGAAAGGAAATTCTTAATCATGTTTTTTCCCACTAAGAAGACAAAGTCGCTGAGGATCCAAAGTTCTTGGGTTTCAACAACGAGATGGTGAGACTCTTCGACAACCTAGGAAAGATACAAGAAGCTACTCAGAGATTGCCCGCACCATTGTCAGACTGATGAGGTGTTGGGTCACAATTTCGTTGATGGGTTGAACGAGGCATCAAAGATGAATCTTAACTCATCATGTGGGGGTAGATGCATGGAAAGACCGTATAATGAGATCCAGATCCTGCTAAACAATTTCACTGCTAATGATAATAATTGGCAAGGAGATGGGGAACCATGAAGAGCACTTAAAAAAAAGGCAACAGGTTTGATCGAGCGTGATGATTTCTCCGCAATGAGGGCAGATATAGCGAGATTAGCAAATCAGATGAATAAAATGACAATGCACCACGCATAATAGATGCAACATGTGCAACATATGTCTACTTGTTGTGAGTTATGTGGTGAAGGTCACACAAGTGACGTATGTCTCGTGAATCCTGAATCAATCTACTACGTGGGGCAACAAGCTAGATGGCCGATGAATAAAAATGCTCAATATGGTAACACATACAATCCGAACTGGAGGAATCATCCTAACTTCTCTTGGGGTGGAAATCAGAATATCAGGCCTCAAGTGAATTATAATCATCCACCTCAACATCCACAGCAAGTAGAGGAGAGTTTTACTGACATGACCAAAAATCTCTTGATAGACAATTAGAAAGTTATGGCTGAGAATCAATCAACAATTTCGCACAGAGTTCAGAAATCTAGAGATGTAGTTTGGGAAATGGCTAACAATCAGAATACTAGACCTGTTGGAGCTCTCCTGAGTGATATTGAGCCTAATCCTAAGGCTCAAGTCAATGCGGTTACCTTGAGAAATGAAAGAGAATTAGAAGAAGTTCTAAAGAAAAAGAAGTATACATCTAGACCTGAAGGAGATTTAGTTCCTAAGCGCGTTGAGGAGAATAAGAAAGAAAAGCCAGAAATTGTGACAAGGCCACCACCTCCTTTTCCCCAAAGACTGCAAAAGCAAAAAGATGATTCTATGTACAAGAAATTCTTAGATATTTTGAGCCAAGTGCGTGTGAATTTTCCTTTGTTGGAAATTTTGCAGGAAGTGCCTAAGTATGCAAGGTATCTCAGAGATATTGTGGCAAACAAGAAAAGACATACAGAGTTTGAAATAGTTGCACTTACTAAAGAGTGTAGTGCTAGAGTTCAGAGTAAACTTCCTCCTAAGTTAAAGGATCCTGGGTGTTTCGCAATTCCTGTCTCTCGGAAAATAAGAAGTTGGTTGTGCCCTATGTGATTTAGGTGCTAGTATAAATTTGATGCCATCCTCGTTGTTCAAGCAACTCGGATTGGTGGTGCTTAGACCTACTATGATCACTTTGCAGTTGGCTGATAGATCACTAGTTATGCAGAAGGAATTATTGAGGGTGTGTTAGCTCGAGTGGGAAAGTTTATTCTTCATGCTGATTTTATTGTTCTTGATTACGAGGCAGATGATGAAGTACCTATTATTTTGGAAAGACCGCTCTTAGGTACTGGTGGAGCGCTTATTGATATTAGGGAAGGGAAGTTGAATATGAGAGTTGACGATGGGTAAATAACTTTTAATGTGTACAAGGCACTTAAGCTCCTTAAGCATTATGAGAACTTGTTCATGATTACTGTGATAGAACTGAAGAGGATATAGCAAAGTCCTTATGTGAATTTTAGGGATTCGGATGGGAAAACTGAGTTGGAGGAGGTGGTGTTGAAAGCTGAGTGTGTAAGGATGATTGAGAAAAGAGCCAGAGATGAAAGAGGAGAACTTTTGAGAGTGTGTAAAAAGGCTAGGCTTAATGGGATAAAGAAGAAGAGAAAGCGCCCAGCCTGAGCAGAGATTCTGTGTCGTGCCGCAACGTTAAATCAGGCGCTTGTTGGGAGGCAACCCAACTTTACTGTTTTCTCTTATTTTAATTATTTATCTTATAATTGTCGTAGTTTTTTGTTTTTGTTTTGTAGGATTTCGAACAGAGGAAGCAAAGCCATTGGAAGAGTGCAAGAGAGAGTTATATGGTGAGAACTAGTGTGCGGTGCCCACACAAAGGACCATGCCTGGGGAAATTTGAGTACCTCGTGAGCCGTGATTGCTTCGGCCTTTGGCCTTTTAGGGAGTTTCTTGTCCCCCCGCGTTATTTTTTTGCTTTATTTGTGTATTGGGGACACTACACTTCTTTAAGTGTGGGGTGGGAGAATTTTCTAGATGATTAATAGTAGGATATAGAAAAATGTTAACTTCTTATTTTTGTTTTAGTAGTTGTGTAGTATTTTTGGAGCTATGAAAAAAATCAGAAAAAAAGTAAAAAATTAGACTTTTCTCGATGATGGATCTCCTAGACAGTCTTCTTAAGGGATTTAAGTCAAAAGAAAAAGGACAAAAAGATTTTCTTTGTAGGTAGTGTAGTAATTCCCCCTTGATTTATCTTTGTGCCACGGTTCTTTTTCAAGGATTTTGTTTGAACTGGGTGTAGGTAATTTTATTATTTTTAGAGTAGGAGGCATGATGAGATGAATTGAATTGAAGAAATATCTTTTGACTTTGTTATGCCTTGAGAATAGTGAGTGCTTTGGTTGTGACGCTTAAGCTCGGTTTCTGACTCCTGTATAAGTACCTTAAAATGTATAATCTTAACTACTGCTTTGACTAAAGTGTCTTGATGAGTCTAATCCTGAGTGAGTTATGTGCCATGTGTGTGAGGTTGGTGTGTTATTATGTGCATTGCATTTGATGTCTAGAACTTGTCCCGTATGTTTGCTAAGCTAAATAGTAGTTTTGTTCAGTCTTGGAAGTGATATAGGCGTTTCTTTGTTGAGCCAGATATATATATATATATCTTACCCGCCTAATTATTATGTAACGTAGTTAACCCTTTTGATCCTGTAATCCAATTTTTTTGGCAACCACATTACAAGCCTTACCCATTTGTTAGAATTAATCGCCGATCTGAACTTTTTCACCTATCATGAGCACTTGAATTGTTAAACTTTGTAAAAGTTAAAGTATGGGGTGATTGATTTGACTTTTGAATGGAACTAATGAAATAAGGAGAAAGGTGCACTCTTTTGAAAAAAAATAAGAGCCACTTGAAGTGAAAGAAAGAAAAGGAAAAAATAGTTGTATTGCTGTGAAAAATACTCCTTAATAGTGGTGAATCTTGATGTAATTGTGCTTAAAGAAGTATGGAGTTAATATACATTGATGTGAAGGTGGAGTTTGGTTTGACATAAGTATGTGGTTTGAATGTTAAAGTGTATGTATTAAAGTGCTTAGGAATTTTAGTCACTCTTATATCCAAATGTATCCTACCCGCCCCACAGCCTACATTACAACCAATTAAAGTCCTACTTGATCCTAGACTAAATGAGCTCAATTAGTGAATTAGTACACTACAGGCAAGCCTATGCTGCATCTTTTGTGACATATGAATGTTATTTCTGAGTGTGAGTGAATTCTTTCTATCTTGAGTTCCTAATTGTTCTTAAATTTTATTGTGTGTGGAACTAATCTCTTTTGTTGTGTGAGGGCACTTGATTCATGAAGGAAAGGTAATGTCATTGACCTCAATGTTAGAGTAAGTGAGTGAGTTGTGAATAATGCATGGAACTTGTGAGTCAAATCTTGAGGTGAAGATGTTATACTCTTGTGCTTAGTCTATTTTAATGATTCTTGGTATGATGAATTAGGAGAATTGTGTGAAAATGTCGTGTCTATATAAAGTGTAGTTTGATTGCTCGAGGACGAACAACGTTTAAGTCTGGGATAGTGATGTTTGGCTATAATTATATATTTTTAGTACATTATTTATCTTACATTTTGGGGGGTTTAATGTTAAACTACTATGTTTGTGCTTAATTGAGTTTATTTTAGGTGTAGGTACATTAAAGACGAAATTGGAAGCAAAGTAGAGATTTTATGTATGTTTTATATACTACAAGAATGTGTTGTGATTATTTAATGAAAAAAAATATTATAATATATTATTGTGCAATGGTTGAAGACAAATTAAAAGAAGACAAAAGAAAGAAACAAATGCAAAGGAAAAAGAAAGAAAACAAGAACAAAAGAGTTAATGCAAGGCAAAATGGCCTCCTGGCCACTTAAATTTGTAGGGCTTTTGAAAACCGATACACCAACTTAGAACTTTCTCATTTAAACACTCAAACTCGTGAAACTCATAACCAATAAACACATTTTACCCTTGACCATCCACGTGTGTATTACACATTCGCTAACATGTCCATCCAGTCAGTACTGACCCAATCGTAATGTTACATGTCAGAGGCGCGAAAATATACCCTCACCGATTGGGGTCTCCCTCTTTTAATTCCCAATTCCATTGCCAGCCGTTATTTACAAATAATTATTCTCTCTTCAATTCCCAAAATACTCACTGCCACCAACAACGCCACCAAAAACTCGCTACCACCAACAAATAAGTTTTCTTGAAATGACATCGGTTCCATTTTGGGGGTCGTGGTTAAAAATGATAACGTGAAGATCCAGAGAAGTAGGGATACAAATGAGTTTTTCTTCTTCCTCATATTTTTGGGAATGAAAATTGAGATGAGCTTTAATGAATTGTGAGCCCGAGAGAAGAGAGCACCACTGCTTTGATATGCACCTGAATTGGTCGATGCACTTAGCCGGCAGCGGGGTAAGTATGTCAAATATGATTTCTTGGTGTAGTTTTTCAGCATTGCTCATTGCTATGGTTGGGGATTTGGAATCGGACTGTGGTTGTTGAGAGGTGGTGTTTTATGAGTTCTTTTCTATGGTGGAACAGTGGCGGACGCTACAAGGGTGATATCTGCTACTGCTTTTTGTTGTTAGGTTTTTTTTTACTCGTCGTCGTCGCTGATTTCCAGTCTCTGGCCACTATTGACTTCAACTGGCCTGCTCAAATTATACTCCAAGCATAGAGGATTGCAAACAAATGATAAAGAAAGTGGACATTGATGGATATGGAATGGTGAATTTTGCTGAGTTTAAGCAGATGATGAGAGGGGATAGTTTTGCTGCTTTGGTTTTGTTGGGCGTTGGGAAAGGGGATCTCACGCTCCTAAAAGTTGTGAGACTCACGCACACAGCTGATTAGGACCAACTGACACCCGCATGGGATGGGTCAACGGTCAAATGTATTTATTAGTTATGGGTTTCACGAGTTTGAGTGTTCAAATGGGAAACTCACAAGTTGGTGTATCGGCTTTCAAAATTCATGCAAGTTTAAGTGGCCAGGAAGTCATTTCGCCTTAATGCAAAGAAGAAACGAGAATGAGAAAAAGTTTGGAATGTTAGGCAACAAAAGTTGAAACAGAATCGAAGAATTCGTAGGCGACGCGAGATGCATTTTGTGCGTTTTATCTCGCGAGGCGAGGCTTACCGCGAGGAGGGGCTTGCTACAGAGCTTGCGAGGTACGATCTATAGCGAGGTGGAACGCGCTATAAAGATCGCGAAGCACGGTCTATAGCGAGGAGGTTCTGGATTTTAAAAGCCTATTTTGTTTCCTATTTGGTTTTGAATTCGGTTATTTCGTCTAGATCTTTTCCCTTCACATATAAATAGTCATAAAACATCATATTTAGAAGAGTTTTTGCGACCCGAGACAAGAACATCACATGGACAACTTTTGGAGGAGAAAATCATAGAGTTCTTCATTCCTTTATCTTTTCTTTGTAATTTGTTTATGCAAAATACTTAAAAAATTGTTACTACGAACATGAATGGCTAAGCACTCTAGTTCTAGGGTTGTGGTTGACATGATTATTAACGTTTATTAATTACATCTTCGTTAATTCGGATTATCATCTTGTGGTTGTTTCTCTAATTCTATGCATAATTGCTTAATTGTTTGGCCATCAATTGAGTTCTAATTACCATCTATGATATGCCTGGGAAAGCCATGTTTAAATTAGAGTAGATTAGAGAGAGCTTGTTTCTGAACCCGTGGATCGGGGAAAGATTTCGCGGTTAGAATAGGAATATACCTAACAGTCTTGCTTAATTGGATATCATATTATATCCATTCATGATAGACTCAATACCATAGGAATATAAGATTGATATATTGTGGCTGACATGTATTATTGTGGGAATATGCTATTCATATAAATGATCCGGTTAATTATAACAATCATAGATAATGTGAATTATATTAATGAGTGTGGTTATTGAACTTAATAGGATTGAACAAATATTTTTCTTTCTACTGCTTCGAACGGTACTTATGCAATGCCTTCAAGTGTGAAATTCTTTTAAAAATTATGTATCATCTTATTTAATTATTAAAATAGTTATTTTTACAATCATCTTTTGTTCAGTTTTTGTTTATTATTTATGATACATGATATTTTTTTGGCTTTTTCTTCCTTAGAATGCTCTTTTTTACTAGCATATTACTTTTTTTCTTTTGGAAAATGGATTACTTCAAAATAAACCACCGTATTAGTTCTAATTTAAAATAATATTGTTAGCCTGATTTTTGACAAATAGTTTAACTTTCGTATAAATTCAAATTTTTTTGATGAACTCGTGTAAAATATAGATACAAAAAAAATTTCTTTTTTACAATATTGAACTCCTTATTCAGAATCCTAGAATCCTGGATCACCACTCGCTGGTGCAGCTACTTCGCTCATGGTTCTTGACTTTAAACTTTTCATTCAACTTCTTCTTTCAATTGAAATTGAGATTTTTGCCTATCCTCCTATTTTGAAAAAATGGAAACTTAGGTAAGTGCTTTCTAAACATATGTATAAAAAGAATATCTTTCATTTAATTTAGCCCTTTCATGCTTACTCTAACTAGTTATTTCACTTTTCTATTAGCGACTTTAACTAGGGCTTTGAAGCAGGGCCACTTATATTGCAAAACTTTCAGAGACGGGATGGAAAGTCTTTCGTGAGAAGAGATGGTAGGCTTGATACGGATACAGCTGCTTATCACCCACCTTAGAATCAAGCAGTTCAGTTCGACTATACCCGCCTTAATTCCCTCATTCAGGACAGATGGAAGCAGGTTATGGATCTGTTCAAGTTGGTCGATCAATTCCTCCTTTCTTTCCCCTGCCTCCGGACACCTTAGAATAGATTTGATTGGAAGGAGGGTGAGGAACGAACACAGTGGTTTTGTGCTATTTTTGGTTTTTTCACGTAGAGTACCGTAATGGTTGGGTTGTTGGAATAAACTTAAAACTTATTTAATGTCATCTATCAATTGCGAATAAACTGAAATTATTTATGTCATGTATTACGGCATCAATATGTCAAGTCTTACGTAAGTAAAAATGCGTTGTCTGCTCCTCCTTTCTTCTTTATTAGGCAAATTAAGAGACGACAAGTCAATTATCTTTTGTCCATTTATGAAAGCTAAAGCCTTACAGTTTACACATTGGAATGAAAAATACAGTTGGTGACACCTTAGTTGCAACATATTGACTTTAAACAGCCACATTAATTAATATTAATATAAAATATTTCAAATGTGTCTTTGTACGGTCAAAATTTGCTTAATTTTACACTATATACTTACGATTTATTGTTGTTAGCAAATAATCTCGTATTCGTTCTTGTCATTTACAGAAATGCCAGGGGCAAATGAACGGACTCTGTACGTCCAATTCTTCAAAAAAATAAAATGAATTTACCCTTATATTTACTATAGTTTAAAATTATATTCAGATTGGATCTTCATAGGGGGTCAAGGGCAAAAGCGACATTTCCCAAACGATAGTGAACCAAAAGTGTACATAAAAAAATCTAGTGGTCAATAAAGTGAATTATTAAAGTTAAGTTTCAAATGTCAAGAGGGAAACGTTAGGTGAATACTTTTTATCTAGCAAGGCATAATTATTCGGTTGTTGCTGAGAGATAGTAAACACTCCATGAAACTTATTGTGATGCGCGCGAATTGACTCGACGTCTAGGATTATAACAAAAGTAATGGACTAAAAATTTAATGAAGGGTTAAATTATTTTATTTCAATTAGTATATGGATAAATTTGTCTTTTTTCCTATGAATATCAGTGTGATAGAATGAATTATAACTCCTCATTTTGAATTAAAGGTCTCATTTCAAACTTTAAATAGATAATCTTTTAATATAAAATACTTTACCGAAAAAAGTAGACAAATAGCCATTTCTAGAGTTGTTACTTAGGGATTAGATCTATCTTGAAAATTTAAATTAAAAATTTTAATTTTAAGACTTTGCGTCTTACAAAATCAAACTAAAAAATTAAAATTCAAGATCAATTCTTTTTGGCATAGATTATCTAGTGTCATTTCCACTATTTTACATCTTGAGTGGATCCATTCAAATTAGTCGAGTTAATGAGTTTCAAATAGGTAACCTCTACCATTTCTAGAAATTGAATTTTCGTTATCCATTATTTTGACTGTTCTTGATTTTGATAAATCCAATGGATGAAAATGGCTGCATCAAACTTCACTCTTTGTCTTCTTGTGCCCCAGAGCACATGACTGCCAGCAGCCAAAAGATAAGCTTAAATGACCTAGAAGCTAAGCTGGTCCTACCCTCCATTTACTATTTGTCTGCTCTCTCCATTACTATTATATTTAAATTTATGTGAATTTATTTATTTATTTTACTCTGTACAAAAAAAAAGCCAGTAATGTTTGTTAAAAGTTAATGATGACAATATAAAAGATTGTATTATAATAATCCAAAGAGTACAAAAAGCCAACTGTTAGTAGTTGAATTGCAATTAAGTTGAGTAGTCCTATATTTTATGTAAGAATATTTAGATAATATAAAATATATATGTGTATGCAAAAAAAAGCAAGTTGCAGAAAGGACTACAAAACTGACTAAAACAAAGAAGAAAGGTCAAAGTAACCTTTTGTAGATTTGGCCCTTTGCCCAAAATTTTTTAGAAGAGATTCTCGTGAAACCAACCCAACAAAAGTGTCTTTGTTTTTAAACATATACTACTTACATTTTCTTTTCTTTTTGTTCACACTTCTTTGTTTTGGTTTCTTTTGGCTTTTCTTGATTTCCCTTTTTAAGTTTATGTAATCCTACAGTCTATACTCTGCCTTTTAGTTTCTTGAAAAAGAAGAAGAAGAAGAAGAAAGATTGAAGCTTTAGCTGCAAAATTTATATGGGGTCTTGTATCAGTGTTCGAATTAAAGCTGAGTCTCCTCTTCATGTTGGTAAGTAATTATTATTATTATTATTATTATTTTTTCTCTAATAAATTTATTTATGTTTATTTAGTTCTTGTATCTTATCCCACTTAAAAACTTAACATAAAAATTATGTTAAATTAGCTGAGACATGTTTACAGACTTACGAAACTGGTAAAGTTAAATTCTTTTTTTTCCAGTACTACTATTTGTGGAAAATTTTGATTTTTGTTATAGAGTTATCTAGCTATAAAATGAATTTGGATTTTCTAATGAAACTGGTAAAGGTAGTATCATTTTTTTTACTACTTATGGAAAATTATGGTTTTTGTTATAAAGTTATCTAGCTATAAATCAACTTGGATATTCTAGTTAAGATCTTTTCTGAGCCGAGGGTATACCGGAGACAGCCTCTCTATCTTCTTCCCAAATCCCACTCGTGGGATTATACTGGTTTGTTGTTGTTGTTTGATTCAAAACCATGGTGTGTTGTTTTATAGGTTAAATTGGAGGAAATTTGTATAAGGTTTTATGAAACTATTTCAAGGTTATCTCTGGGATTTGTGGATCAGTATAGAGGCAATTTTTTTGTACTACTATTTGTTCCAACTGTCATAGTTCATCTTGGATATTCTATTAATTTTGATTCATGGTCTCTAGTTTTTATAGGATCAACTAAAAGAATTGTGTACTAGGTTTATAAGACTATTTCTGGCTTATATATGGGATCTGTTGGATCTGTATGTACTAAAATATTTCTCCAAACTGTTATGAGAATAGTAAAACAATTTTCTTAGGCTGCTATCATAGTTCAACTGTTTGCAGACAATTACTATGTTCAAGATGCTATAGCTCGGTGGAAATGAAGGTCGATGGAAAATTTCTGAATTTTATTTAATTCCATCTATGACGAGAGGTGGATCCAGGATTTTAAACTTGATGGATTTGACCTTTAAAATCTTATCATCGAACCTATTGTACTTTTGGAATTACAAGTTCGGAATTTTGATATTTGTTTGAAATTTAGTATCTTTTATATATATATATGTGTGTGTGTGTGTGTGTCAAAAATGCTGGTTTCGGTTGAACCTGTAGCAAACATGCTATATCGCCTTTCTGACTATGACATGATATTTTTGGAGATAAGTAACCATTTCTTTTTGCAGGAGCGAGTGATGGAAGAGACTTGAGTAGTAGGCTTTCATATTCATCGGCTCCGTTGACTCCTCGAAGCCAGAATGAGATCCTGGAATCCTCAAATCTGAAAAGCTTTAGTTTCAATGAACTCCGAGTAGCCACGAGGAACTTCCGTCCAGATAGTGTGTTGGGAGAAGGCGGTTTTGGTTGTGTCTTTAAGGGTTGGATCGATGAGCATACATTTAAAGCTGCACGGCCGGGAACTGGTTTGGTTATAGCTGTTAAGAGATTGAACCAAGAGGGCTTTCAAGGTCACAAAGAATGGCTGGTAAACAAACTTTATTGATCAATTTATTTATATCAAGGACGTATCAGAATTGTTAAAGATAGAATATCTAACTATAATGTGGTTAGCTGATCATGTTAACTGTGAGTCTTGATCTTGATAAATTGATTAATTGGTATTTTGGCGAACTTCAACAACAGGCAGAAATCAATTACCTTGGTTTGCTTTCTCATCCTAATCTCGTGAAGTTGATTGGATATTGCTTAGAAGATGAACACAGGCTTTTGGTATATGAGTTCATGCCTAGAGGAAGCTTGGAAAATCATCTGTTCAGAAGTGAGTATAGCTCGTCTAAAACCATCAATTTGTATTTAGCGACAACCAATAATATAATGTCACCGCTCAACCTTTGATATATGTTGAACAGGGAGTACTTATTTCCAACCACTATCATGGAATCTCCGGATGAAGGTTGCTCTTGAGGCAGCAAAGGGACTGGCATATCTCCACAGCCCAGAAGCTAAAGTTATATATCGCGATTTCAAGTCATCTAACATTTTGCTTGATGCTGTATGTGAAAACTTTGGAAATTTAGTCTTGTTGAAGTTTAAGAATGTTTCTATGGTTCTCTTACGTTCTGTCCATGCCACAAATTGACAGAATTACAATGCGAAGCTTTCTGATTTTGGATTGGCGAAGGATGGGCCAGTGGACGGTAAAAGCTATGTATCTACTAGAGTAATGGGCACCTATGGTTATGCAGCTCCCGAGTATATGGCCACAGGTAATACGTCCTCTCTTTGATTTAGTTTACACATATACAGTTTATGCTCCTTAGAACTGTCTGTCCGAGATGGCCCTGTTCATCCACATTTGTTCTGTTGTGAGCTTTGACACACACACAAACATACATATATAATGCTTCTCTTAAGAGTTACTCCATCTATTATCTTTAATTCTTGATAGTCCCCTATTTTCTAAGATATAAGTCTTTCACAAGCGAGGAAGGTTGAATACCATGTGTTTTAAAAGATTACTGCTATTTGCTTTGTTATGTTACATGGCCCTATTCATCGAATTCTAGTCCTCTTGCATTTATACCTATTCTTTTAGCCCTCCTTATGTCGTCCATTTACACATTAAAGATGGATTATTGCGTCTACTAAAATGAATAAATAGCATATTCATTGGCCCCATTCTCCTGTTTGGGCTATTCTCTTGGCCATCTGAATTGAAAGAGCCCTGTAGGCTTTGAAATTTTGAAACTTTCCGCTTCTAAATGTTGGGTCCGATATCTCAGTAATGCATTTCCGAGTGAATGCTAGTATACCATTTTTTACTCTTGACATCCTGGAGGAAAATTTTTCTTCACTTTGTGATTTGTCACTTTCACCTGTGTAGGCCATCTAACTGCAAGAAGTGACATATACAGTTTCGGGGTTGTTCTTCTAGAAATGCTGACAGGCCGTCGAGTGGTGGACAAAAACCGCCCTCACGGGGAACAGAATCTAATTGAATGGGCTAAGCCTTTTCTTTCCAGTAAACGAAAAGTCCTTCGTATTATGGATCCGCGTATAGAAGGTCAGTACTCATTGGAAGGAGCACTGAAGGCAGCACTTCTTGCAGTCAAATGCCTGGCATTAGAACCCAAATTCAGGCCCAAAATGCACGAGGTCGTAACGGCACTAGAGCAACTTCAGAACTCAAATGAATCGGGAAGTCTCAAACGTGATCAAACTCAAAGGAAACATCGTAGAACCTGTACCGATGAAGCTTCAAGAAGACAAACTTCATCTTACCCGAGGCCAGCTGCTTCTCCTCAGCTTGTTACGTGAATTGGCATGAGAATGAATGACAACAGCTTTAACCATATATACTACCTGAAATGAGAGAAAGTGAGGGAACATGTTACTAGGTAGACTGAATCTTGGAAACTAGGAAATATGTTGTAAATTTCTTCCAAGCAACTTAGCAGTCTACAGTTATTAATTTGATCTATAGCTGGAAATTTAGCATTTGATGTTATCTTTACACTGATGCTAAATAGCCTTTTGTTGTATATAACTTCAGTTTTTGAGAGCCAAAGATGTAAGGAAAAGGACTTTTAACATTTTTGTTCTGTTTTTTTTTTAGAATATTATACATTCCTGAGATGAGTTTAAATGGAGAAAAACAATTAGTGAGGATTCATATATGTGGTTCCTGTTAGCATACTGTATACAAAACCAGTAAATCAACAAACATTAGTTTAAAAAAACAAAACACAAAAATTCGGAGCTTACAAGTTTTTGTGTTTCCTTAAGGAATTTAATCACCTCATAGTTGCCCAAGGTTTCGAATTAATTCCTCTCAGGATAGAATAAAATAACTAATATGTGATAGCGACACTTCAAATCACAGAACTTCGGCGAACTCAAATGGCGGAGCAAATCACATAAACTGCTTACGTTTTGCTTTTGAAAACCAATGCAGAATGCAGAAGATTGAGGGGAGAGATTTCAGATTTTCGGTGGTGGAAAATGAGGCTAAGCATCTCTATTTATAGCCAACAAAATTGAGTCCCGACAGGTGCAAAGGTGCTTGTTCGTTGATAAGGTGTCTATTCAGCAGAAATTATTTAAATTTCTGTTGAATGTTATGTTTGGTCGCGAACTCGACCGTTGGAAAATGATTCTGCGATATATTTTTTTCTGCGGAAAATTATTAGAAAGGAAAATATTGAATGATGGAAAAGGAAAATATACTTGGTACAAAAAATTATCAATCAATCATATCAATTGACCAAATCTAGATCCAAATTCGAATCCGAAGCCGAAGCCGAGCCGAGCGAGCGACGACGCAAATGGCGAAGCAAATCACACTAAATGCTCACGTTTTGCTTTTGAAAATCAATGCAGAATGCAGAAGATTGAGGGGAGAGATTTCAGATTTTCGATGGTAGAAAATGAGGCTAAGCCTCTCTATTTATAGCCAACGAAGTTGAGTCCCAACAGGTGCAAAGGTGCATGTTCGTTGAGAAGGTGTCTATTCAGCAGAAATTATTTAAATTCTGTTGAATGGAATGTTTGGTCGCGAACTCGACCATTGGAAAATGATTCCGCGATATATTTTTTTTCCATGGAAAAATATCAGAAAAGAAAATATTAAATGATGGAAAAGGAAAATAAATTTGGTCCAAAAAATTATCAAACAATCATATCAATTGACCAAATCCAAATCCGAATATGAATTCGAAGTCGAAGTCGAAGCCGAGCCGAGCGAGCGACGACGCAAATGGCGGAGCAAATCACACAAAATGCTTACGTTTTGCTTTTGAAAACCAATGCAGAATGCAGAAGATTGAGGGGAGAGATTTCGGATTTTCGGTGGTGAAAAATGAGGCTAAGCCTCTCTATTTATAGCAAACGAAGTTGAGTCCCAACATGTGCAAATGTGCAGGTTTGTTGATAAGGTGTCTATTCAGCAGAAATTATTTAAATTTCTGTTGAATGGAATGTTTGGTCGCGAACTCGACTGTTGGAAAATGATTCCGCGATATATATTTTTTCCCCCGAAAAAAAATTAGAAAAGAAAATATTAAATGATGGAAAAGGAAAATAAGTTTGGTCCAAAAAACTATCAATCAATCATATCAATTGACCAAATCTAAATCCGAATCTGAATTCAAATCCAAAGCCGAAGTCGAAGCCGAGCCGAGCCGAGCCGAGCAAGCAAGCGACGCAAATGGCGGAACAAATCACGCAAAATGCTTATGTTTTGCTTTTGAAAATCAAATGCAGAAGATTGAGGGGAGAGATCTCAGATTTTCGGGGGTGGAAAATGATGCTAAGACTCTCTATTTATAGCCAATGAAGTTGAGTCCCAACAGGTTCAAAGGTGCCTGTTCGTTGATAAGGTGTCTATTCAGCAGAAATTATTTAAATTTCTGTTGAATGGAATGTTTGGTCGCGAACTCGACCATTGAAAAATGATTCCGCAAATATATTTTTTTTCGCGAAATAATATTAGAAAAGAAAATATTAAATGATGGAAAAGGAAAATAAATTTGGTCCAAAAAATTAGCATATCAATTGATCAAATCCGAAGACGAAGCCGAAGTCGAGCGACGATACGGAGCACGACTTCTTCTTAACTCTTTAATAGTTAGAAGATGTGCTTCTCTATATAAGCACAAAGATTTTCTTTCCTTATTCCAATGAGGGACAAAGTGCATTAGTAAAGTGAACTAATTCAAATTTCATTTCCCTCCATTTCCCACCAATTTCCATTTACACCTCTTTTGTTATCACTAACAAAACCCAACAATCCCCTATATGAATGGGGAATGGCTATCCGAAACAAATATGGATGAAAAAACCTGTATGATTCGCAAGTAAGGATTAATCACATCTGGATAAGTAGGTTTCCCTTTGAACTTTCCGTAGTGAACTTATGTCGGATATACTCGGTCAATCGATATATTTGATATCTTTGAACCGTCGAACTTGGTGGTGTATATCTTGACAACCATAAGTCACACAATCAACCCTTAACCGTCTTTGGTTCTAATTGTTGTGTTCGTTTCAGCCATAACACCGCCTGGTTTCATAAGTGCGTAGATAACTGGCCTTACAACATTCTCCTTGAAGCGACTTACACTTCACACTTATATAGGTGATTCCTAAACGTGTTATCCCATAGATACACTATATGATGTACCCCGTATCAAACTTAGAAACCATTAAAAAGCTCTAACGCTTTATCCTTGGTACTGAACATTGTCTTCATCATGAGAATGAACTAAAATTTTATTTGACAATGTTGAACCGTCACTTATGACTTTGTTTGATCTCCTTGAACCTAGATCTTGGGATCTCCAGTCGTCTAGGTAGAGTTAACGCTACAGTGACTTGTCCTCGGGTATAGTCCCATTCCCTTTGATGGTTGCTCAACCGCCTCTCTAGGTAGGCCTTTTGTAATCGGATCCGATACATTATCTTTTGATTTTACATAGTCAATTGTGATAATTCCACTAGAGAGTAGTTGTCTAACGGTATTATGCCTTCGTCGAATGTGACAAGATTTCCTGTTATACATTACGCTCCCACCCCTTCCTATTGCTGCTTGACTGTCACAATGTATGTATACAGGGCCAAAGGTTTGGTCCAAAATGGAATGTCTTCTGAGAAATTCCGGAGCCATTTAGCTTCTTCACCGGCCTTGTATAAAGCTATAAACTCAGACTCCATTGTAGAGCGGGCGATACATGTCTTTTTGGGCGACTTCCAAGACATTGTTCCTCCACCAATGGTAAGAACTTATCCACTTGTGGATTTTGATTCCGTTGATCTGGTGATCCAGTTTGCATCACTATATCCCTCAATAACTGCGGGATAATTATTGTAATCCATAGTCTTGTATATATTTCAAATATCCCAAAACTCGTTTCATTTCTATCCAATGAGCTTAGTTGGGATTACTTGTGTATCGACTAAGCTTATTTATCGCACAAGCTATATCAGGTCGTGTACAATTCATAATGTACATCAAACTTCCTAACACTCGAGCATATTCCAATTGAGACTTGCTTTGACCTTTATTCTTTACAAGAGTATGGTTTAAATCAATTGACGTTTTTGCTTCTTTAAAGTCCAAATATTTGAACTTTTCAAGTACCATTTTAATTTAATGAGATTGAGACAATCTAGACCTTGAGGAGTCTAAAGGATTTTAATTCCCAAAATTAAATCGGCAACTCCTAAGTCTTTCATATCAAACTTACAAGTAAGCATGCACTTAGTGACATTTATGTTAGCAATGTCGTTACTCATTATCAACATATCATCCACATATAAACAAACAATTACTATTTGATTTGAAGCATTCTTAATGTAAACACATTTGTCACACTCATTGATCTTGAAACCATTTGACAACATTGTTTAGTCAAATTTTGCATGCCATTATTTTGGTGCTTGTTTTTGTCCGTAAAATGACTTAACAAGTCGACATACCTTCTTTTCTTTTCTGGGAACTACAAACCCTTCAGGTTGTTCCATATAGGTTTCTTCCTCCAAATCTCCATTTAAGAAGGTTGTCTTTACATCCATCTGATGGATTTGAAGGCCATACACGACGGCAATGCTATTAACACCGAATAGATGTAATCCTTGTTACCGGCGAGTATGTGTCAAAGTAATCAAGCCTTTTCGCTGTCTAAACCCTTTAACAACTAATCTTGCCTTATATTTGTTAATATTACCATCAACTTTCATTTTCCTTTTGAATATCCATTTAGAACCCAAAGGTTTATTTTTCAGAGGAAGATCAGTCAATTCCCAAGTATGATTACTTAATATGGATTCTATCTCACTATTGACGACCTCTTTCCAATATTTTGCTTCCAAGGAAGAAATTGCTTCTTTGAATGTTTGAGGCTTATTTTTCAATAATAAAGCCAGAAAATCTAGTCCAAATGAAGTAGTTGTCCGTTGACGTTTACTACGTCATGGATTTTCCTCATCAAAATTACTTTCCATTGCTTCTTCCCGAGGTCGCTTAGATTTTTCATTAGACGACTCACATTCCATTTTATACGGATAAATATTCTCAAAGAATTCAACATTATCCGATTCATTTACCGTATTAATATGAATGTCAGAATTTTTCGATTTATGAACCAGAAAACGATATGCCTTACTATTTATTGCATATCTCACGAAAACGCAATCAACGATTTTTGGTCCAATCCTTACCCTTTTGGGTTTAGGAACTTGCTCTTTAGCCAAACACCCCCCACACTTTAAAATATTTTAAGTTAAGTTTCCTACCTTTTCATTTTTTATATGGAATGGATTGCATTTTGCTATGGGGAACTCGATTCAGTATTCGGTTAACTGTAAGAATAACTTCCCCCCACAAGTTCTGAGGTAAACCAGAACTTATTAACAAGGCATTCATCATCTCCTTTAGCGTTCTATTCTTTCTTACCGCAATTCCATTAGATTGCAGTGAGTAGGGGCAGTTGTTTGGTGAATAATGCCATTTTCCAAACATATTTCTTCAAACGGAGATTCATATTCTCCGTCCCTATCACTTCTTATCATTTTGATCTTTTTGTTTAGTTGCGTTTCAACTTCCTTTTTGTATTTCTTAAATGCATCAATTTCTTTAAGTAAGTAAATATAGTAATATCTAGTACTATCGTCAGTAAAAGTTATGAAATACTTTTTCCCACCACGAGATGGTATTGACTCGATGTCGCAAATATCTGTGTGAATTAAGTCTAAAGGATTTGAATTCCTTTCAACTGACTTATAAGGATGCTTAACATACTACGATTCTACACATATTTGATATTTCGAGTTATTGCATTCAAACTTAGGCATTACTTCCAAATTAAATATTTTTTGCAAAGTTTTGAAGTTGACATGGCCTAAACGTTCATGCCATAAATTATTTGACTCAAGTAAGTAAGAAGAAGATGAAATAATTCATATCAATGGCAATTACATTGAGTTTGAAAAGGCACTCAGTAAGGTAACCTTTTTCTACATACATTTCATTCTTACTAACTACAATCTTGTCGGAAACAAAGCACACTTAAAGCCATTATTGACTAGAAGTGATGTCAGACTAAATTCTTCCGCATTTCAGGAACATGAAGGACATCATTTACAGTCACAATCTTGCCAGAATTCATCTTCAAATTTATCTTACACGTTCCTTCAATTTTTGCAGTAGCGAAATTTGCCATAAAAACTGTCTCGTTGGGTCTAGCGGGGGCATAAGAAGTAAAAATCTCCTTGTTAGCACAAACATGATGGGTTTCCCCCGAATCAATCCACCATTCTCTAGGATTTCTGACTAGGTTGCATTCCGAAAGCATGGCACATAAATCGTCTATTTCATCATTCTTCTCAATCATGTTTGCTTGACTTTTCTTCTTGTCTTTCTTTGGTGCATGACATTCAGCAGCCTTGTGTTCAACCTTTCCACAGTTGTGGAAATTACCTTCGAACTTCTTTTTGCTTGGGTAATTATTTGGTCCAGACGTCTTCTTTCTTTTTTTGCTCGTTGAAGCTTCCTCAACAATATTTGCACCCATTATTGTTGAATTTCCACGAGACTTCTTTTCTGCAGCCTTGTATTCCTCTTCAATCCTTAGCCGAACAATAATGTCTTCCAGTGTCATGTCCTTGCGCTTATGTTTCAAGTAGTTTTTAAAGTCCTTCCACATCGGAGACAACTTTTCAATAAATGCCGCAATTTGAAACGCTTCATTTATAACCATACCTACAATCATAAATTTAGGATTAATAATATAATCAATATCTTTAATAAAAATATTGATTCGATTTATACCTTTGGCAAGGAGTCCATGAACGATGACTTGTAATTCTTGAACTTGAGTTATGACAGACTTACTGTCAACCATTTTAAAGTCCAAGAACTTTGCGGCAACAAATTTCTTTAGTCCAGCATCTTCCGTCTTGTACTTCGTTTCAAGAGCGTTCCACAAATCTTTCGAAGTCTCCATGACATTGTAAGCGTTGTACAAGCCATCTTCCAAACAACTCAATATATAATTTTTGCACAAGAAGTCAGAATGCTTCCATGCCTCTGTGACCACAAATCGCTCATTAGCCGAAGTCTCTTCTCCCAAGACTGGAACGTTCTCGCTTATAAAGTGTTTCAGACTGAGTGTGGTCAGGTAGAAGAATATTTTCTGCTTCCAGCGTTTGAAGTCCATGCCGGAAAATTTTTCGGGCTTTTCTGCCAGTACCATCGCCGGTGCAGGCGTTGTGCGACTTGTAGACGACGTAGCCATTGCAGCAGTAGTCGTTCCAACAGAACCATTTTGTTGTTCTGTACTTATTGTTTCTGTAAAAGAAATTGACACAAACATAATTATTATCTCGGTGAAGTTTTTATATCTTTAAACCGAATACAAACAACCGAGTTCTTATATCTCGGATTGAGTAGAAAGTCACAAAGACTTTAATCTCAAAATGGAGTAGAAAATTCGAAGATTTTAATCTCCCAAACCAGAAAGTAAGATGAATACAGAAATAAATATTAAATTTCTTAAGCTTGTTAGCACACTATATTCAAAACCAGTAAATTAACAAATATTAGCTTAAGAAAACAAAACAGAAAAATTCCGAGCCCACAAGTTTCTTGTGTTTCCTTAAGCTGAAGCCGAGCCGAGCGACGACCACGGCGGCACGAGGCACTACTTATTCTTAACTCTTTAAGAGCTAGAAGATGTGCTTCTCTATATAAGCACAAAAATTTTCTTTCTTTTTTCCAATGAGGGACAAAATGCATTAGTAAAGTGAACTAATTCAAATTTCATTTCCCTCCATTTCTTTTTTCACCATTTTTCATTCACACCTCTTTTATTATTACTGACAAAACCAATAATTCTAACTTATTTGGGACTGATGCATAGCTGATTTTGAGAAAAGAAAAGAGGAAAGAATTTTGTTCACGTTATGTTATAGGATTTTACATTCAAATGTCTCTATAACATCTTTTTATAACAGTCATTCACCATAAAAGTCAAGTTTTTCTCGAAGCAGATTTTTATGTTGTGTTATGCAATCAGATTTCTCTATAACAACAACTCTATACAATCAGACCTTTTTATAACATCTCTATATAACAATAATCACTATAAAACCCTAGTGTTTTTCGGAACCGATTTTTATGTTGTGTTATATAATATATTCTCTATAACATCCAAAAAATATCGGATCAAACGAGGTTGTTATAGAGAGGTTTGATTGTATAATAGTCATTCACTATAAAAGTCGAGTTTTTCTCGGAACCGATTTTTATGTTATGTTATAATATATATACCCTCTATAACAACACTTTAATATAGTATCCAAAAAATATCTGACTGTTATAGAGAGATTTGACTGTGCTAAAGTTCTTCCAACTGAATTAAGCTATTTTCACTTCACTGGACTGTTATGTATTTTCGTCTATACTGTGGCCCTCATTTTGCAGGATCAAGCAATTACCTAAAATAGTGGGGTAAAAAGTTTTCCGCACCCAATATTTACATCAAATTATCTTAATTGACCATGGTTATTGAGGTGAAAACGTACATTAGTTAAGTATAGTTTAGTGATAACAAGGTTTGTGAAGACGGATTTATGTATTCATATTGTTGGCGTAAACATTAGATGTGAGTAAGTTTTCTCGATGCAGAAGTTTTAGGATTTTAGCAGTAGGAGAGGAGAAGTGGAATATTCTTAATCTAAATACACTGAATATAACAACATTTGGTACTAAAACTTTGGAATATTAGCAGAATCTATCTGTTGCATTAGTTGTCATAGGTTATTTCTAATGTCTTTGATCCAATTTAAATTACTTTGTCATGTCAATAATTGTTGTGAAACCACTTTATTCCTAGTATCTTATACTACTTACACAGGTTTTAGAATCCAAAATTGTTTAGTATTATATATGTTTTAACAACCAAATAATATACTAATTTACAAGTCAAACAAATATTTTAAATTCAATTTGTAATCCAATAGTATCACACAAAATGGTAATGAGGATCCTGATTAAATGTTAAGAAGGGACATAGGTTAAACCCAAATGCAATATAATGTGGAATTTTCTAGTCTATTTTAAGCCGTATTTTTTTTTTTGGTCTTAATCTTCAAGCAGCGTAGAAATAGCGTGAGATAATCACTTTTTAACATGATGTTTAGTTTTTATCTAGTATTTTTAATGATGGATAGAAATAACTACTACTCTATTCAAAATTCATACGAAAAGACGTTTTTACCCTTTCTTCATGAGTGTTGTGTAAATATTAAGGACATAGTGTCCTTAACATTTATTCTGCGCATGTGAAGTTAAAGCACCATGTCCTTAATATTTGCGCTGAACGTATGAAGTTAAGGACATAATGTCCTAAAGTTTAACAACGGAAGGTGCAAATATCAAACACTTTGTCCTTAATGTTTACACAACATTCATGAAGTTAAGGATACCATGTCTTTAATATTTACACAACACTCATAAAGTTAAAAACGCTATGTCCTTAACATTTACACATGAAGTTAAAGACACCACGTCCTTAACATTTACACTGCACATATGGAGTTAAGGACATGAGGTCCTAAAGTTTAACAACAGAAGGTGCAAATACAAGTTAAGGACATTATTTCCTTAACATTTACACTGCACATATGGAGTTAAGGACATGAGGTCCTAAAGTTTAACAACAGAAGGTGCAAATACAAGTTAAGGACATTATTTCCTTAACATTTACACTGCACACATGAAGTTAAGTACGCCATGTCCTTAACATTTATACTGCACATATGAAGTTAAGGACATGATGTCCTAAAGTTTAAACAATGGAAAGTGCAAATACATGATACTTTATCCTTAATATTTACACAACATTCACGAAGTTAAGAACACCATGTCCCTAATGTTTACATAATACCCACATGGGTATTTTCGTCCAGCGAGTAAATTTTATTAAGTCCCGAATAAAGAGTAAGTTATTGTGACTAAAAAATAAAGACATCTCTAATTAGTAGCTAACTGTGCACTTCCCCTCAAGCAACGCTAACTATGAACAACGACATATAAAAATCTCTTTGACTTCCCAAATGGTAATATTATCATATAAATTAGATGTAGTAAACTTTCATAATTACTTTATTTCCTACAAAAGAAATTATTTTACTTAAAAAAAAAAAAACTAAAATGCTTGTTAAATCACAAAGATACGGCGTCGTTAAAGGTACTACAGAAGAACAATAAGTATAATTTACATAACATTTGATTTTGGGGGTTTAAGGGAGGTTTGGTGCTGAAGCCATGTTGGGGCGAAGATTTATCTCCTTCTTGCGTCGCAATCCATCTCCGTAAGTTAATTTTCTTTTGAATTACCATTTTCATTTCATATTTAATTTTTCTTTTCTATGGTTATCGCTTATAATGGAAGTATATCTATACAGATTTTAGATTGAAGATACGGCGAGTATGTTTTGACCTATAAGCAGTTTAAATTTTAGACTCAACTGACCACCCTTCAATGTATGTGGCTCCAAATTGATTGATTGATTCATTGATTGATTGATTAAATCTTCTGATATAGTTCGGAGAAAGTGGTGGCAGAGGAAGGGAAGTCTAAGACGTGGGGAAGAAGGATAGTGTCGGGGACACTGATCTGCTTAACAGGAGGAGTTGCTCTAAGTGCTCTTGATGATCTCTCTATATATCATAGCTGTAGCAGGTTTGCTGTTTTTTTTTTTTCCGGTTCTATATGTTTGTTTGTTTGTTGGGAAGGTTCCTGCTTTTTTGCTTCATTGATTTGGATAATGCCAGAAAATGTTCAAATTTGTCTTTTAAATGTGGGTTTTCTTTTTCATCCTTTATGGTCTATGAAACTTTTATAATATGATTATGGGCTTCAATGCTCTTCCGCCTGGATTTTTATGTTTTCAGGTGTTTTTTATCTGCTCGTATTAGATAAGATTGTAGTATAATCATTATTTCCACTAGAAATTAGGAGTTCCTATTTAAGTGTTAAGGAGGGAAGAATTCTGTCAAGGATCGATTTGACCCTATGCATATATCCAAAATTGATCTTGGACATCTGGTTCAAAGTACAGTGGGGGATGTGTGGTTGGAGAAAGTCATGATTGCTGAACTAGTGTGGTATTTAAGTGGAGAAGGATAGAGCAATATGCTCATTATCCACTGAGTTTAGAAACCAAAATAAAAAGATTTCTCGGTTGCCAAAACAAATATATTCAAAAGAGAACTTATATCTTACATTTAGTATAGAGGACCTTGACTCTGGTGAGTAGAGCTATTCTATGATAGAAACTCTGCCAGCAAATGTGATGGTTGAAAGCTCACCTTTTGAGATGCTCTCAACCGTGTGCCCAAATCTTCTTAAGCTCTTGTTCAATATCCTAGTGATATGCTATTCTAACTTAAGTTGTGAAGCAAGTCCAGTGCCAGACTTTGCACTTTATGTTAGTTGTTTGATGCGTTACTTAAGAAGACAACAACAACAACAATAACAACAACAACAAAAAAAACAACAAAAAACCCAATGAGTTCCGACAAGTGGGGTTTGGGGAGGGTAGTGTGTACGCAAGCCTTACCGCTACCCTGGGAGGGCAGAGAGGCTGTTTCCGATCAATAATTTTCACAATCTGAAAAGTCAAGAATGTATATTTTGGCATCTTTTGCTGTGTGTGCATTTGTATCGGAAGGGTGGAATAATAACTTTAGTTTACCTTGGCGCTTGGTCTCAATTACTACTGTGATATTTGGTGAAACGTTGGTCATTAATTGGGAGCTTGAGAAGGAATGATGCCTTGCTATGGTATTTGAGAGAATTGAAAAATTATGACCATAAATGGATCTATTTTGAAGGGGCTACTTGGGTTCTCCAGTGATGTTGCTCTCCTTCACATTTGTGAGATTTGATGCTTCGAGAGGGATTGGAGGAAATGAGTAACTAAGAGTGGTGTATGGTAGGAGAAGATGATTCTGCGACAAAGGGTGTCTTGGAGGGCTGAACATGGAAGATTTTGTTCGCAAGGATAATGAGCCACAGGATGTTTTCTTATTCTTTTCTTTTTTCTTTTATGGGGAGGGGGCTGGTTGGCTAGGGTGGGGTGAGAGAGAAGGGAGATGTCTCTTGGAATAAAAGAACTTGAGGTCTGCGCTGGTAGAAAAGGAGAGAGCAAGAAGAATGATGAATAAAGATTTGTCTTAGTTCTTTTAATACGTCATGTTTTTGTGGTATTAAATGTAGACCTCGGCTTTTTTTTGTACAATGAACCCTCCATATATTTAAGCCGAATATCACTGGCTGTTTTTCCTTCTCAACCTTTAAACATCCTTTACTTTATTTCAATTAACTTCGTGTACAGTGTACTTTTTATATCATGTTTTGCTCACCTATTTGAAAAACTATTATTGTTGAAAGGTTATGTTTGGATGTTAACCTTGCATTGATGAAATCTGTTATCTTCTCATAGATGCCTTATAAATGATCGGCAAGTTGGCACTTTTATTCAGTGAAGGGTAAGAAGAAATGATAAAAGAAAGTTTTAGATTTCGGCTCCTCATGACTAAGGTTTGTTAGGGAGGCGCAGATCTGATAAAAAAGTTTTAGATTTCCGATTTCCACACTTTGGAAGGCTGTGAAGACCTAGAGTTTTGACTATACCACTAGTACGCCTCAATATTATCTGGGGTTGGTTATTTGGATCCTCAATATCAATTTCCCTCCGTATAAGCCCTGTTTCTTTCCAATATCCAATAAATTTCTTTAGGACAAATTAGGGGTTTTATGAATCTTGGATTCGGCCTCACTCTTATTCCTACTTTAGCATACAGTCTTTACCCAAACTAATGTCTCGTTTCAAAAACTAGACTTAGTGGAGAGGTACTTGCAATGACGAATCTAATCACACAGCTAGTTGATATCACCTCTGTGGATACTTGGCTTCCATTGCATTTTATTCATCAGTAACTGATGCAAGTATGAGTTGCCTATATTGAGGCACAATAATCCTATTTGATTTCATCTCACTCCATTTCTCTTATACCGGCTAAACTTGCAGCACATCTGTTATTTCTTAAATAAATCTATTTATCACAACATCGTCGCCCTCTAGAGTATATCTCCATAGTTCTAGCTTGTGGTTGACTTCTCACTAGCTTTGCCAATTAACAAAAATCGGTTGCAAATAGCTTATGCTATCAATGTCCATCTTGTTTTATGAATCTCTCACTAGAAATTGCTATGGTACAATGTGCATGAAATCAATGTTAAAATTTTCTCTTTCTTTGCATATCTATGTCATTTACGTGTAGCAGCTTGCGTTCAGAAACTATGAAAAAGCCTGTTTAGTGTTTCTATTTACATGTATATAGCTTCAATAAGTTTCAAAATAAGGAGTTTAGTTTCTTGTAACACACCTAACTTATTTAAGTATATTCATCAGTCAAATGAGGGAGCAACGTTGAAATTTTAAAGAGAGAAGAAAAGATGGACGAGGCATCGAGTGCAAACCTCGGTGCCCTTAATGGGCTTGCCTCAACGGACACACAAAATAACTAGGATTTAGCATGAAATTAGCCTAAAAGGCTTACTTAGTGCTGATGTTGCTGCATGAATTTCCTTCTTTGAGCTCTACAATATCCGTTGGTTTTGGGCAGCAGTGGTTGTCATCTTGTCTGTTCATCTTATGAGAAGTAGAAAAGTATCTCTAGACTATTATAAACATGCAACAAATAATGTGTATGACAGTGTATTTTGGAACTGTGTGCATTAAATGCTTGCTAATGGACTTCAAGTGGCAGTTTGTTTGAAGCTTTACTTAAGCTCGCCACCAATTCTTGGGTTTGTAGTTTCTTTGAATTAATTTATTTTGATAGGGATTGTAGTTTCCTACTTTCCTTATGAAATTTTAGTTTGTTTATCCATTCTTCCGTATTCATCTTATCCCTTAGATGTAGTGCATGGAATTTCTGACCAAGTTTTACAAATCATGTCCCTGAATGATGGAGCTTATTGCAGCTGTCCTTTTCATGGTTTCTGGAATCTTATATGTGATGCTAGTTACCATTATCTTACAATTATCTTTCCTGCTTGAGGCAGATGAAGATATTGCAGTTGAGGAAGGTTTAGATAAAACTGATCCTTTTCTTTTACATTCCACATATTTCCACTAGTAGTAAATTTTAGATAAGTATGTAAAACATATAAATGTAGACCTGTTTCTGTATTTTCTTGGGTAATGATGAAGATAGGGGTAGCAAGGGTTTCGGGTGGGGGTTTACTGTGTCTGTATCCTGGCTATTGAGATTCTAGTTTTCCTCTTTCACCCTTTGTTGTTCTTTTGCAGCAAGGCCTTGGAGAAAGCCAGTAAGAACAAGACGATTATAGATGCTATTGGGGAGCCCATTGTCAGAGGTCCTTGGTATAATGCATCATTAGCAGTAGCTCACCAAAGGCATTCCGTATCATGCACATTCCCTGTCTCTGGACCACAAGGCACTGGAATTTTTCAGTTAAAGGCAGTTCGTAATGGAGGTTTGTGCTATTCTTTAAATATTGTTTGGAGTAAATATTCTCTATCTATCTTTTTTTTCATTCCCAGATGTGTTGTGGAATATTTTATCGGTTGTTTTTAAGTCGTGGTGGTGATAAGCTCAAATCCCTGCAAAGTGCCAATTTTTTCCATTATCAACTGATAAATCTATTAAGTAAATCAGTTAATCATAGGTATCTTCAAATTGCTTAGCATTCCATTGAGAAATGAGGAAAATGGAACATAACTAGACTAACTGTTTTTGTTTTTGTTTTTGAATGAGTTGCTACTACTGTACTGTGGAGAAAAGATTAAAGAAAAAGACTACATACAGGTTCATAATTGTCTCAAGATACTTGTTCTACTTGTCTAACTAGTACTGCTGTTGTTTAAATACTTGGAGCAGAGGACAAATGGTCATCATTTTTACGACCGAGCGACTGGGAGATACTCATTATGGAAGCTCTCGTACATGTCCCGGGTAATGAAGAGAAGCAGCAAACATTTCGGATAAGGGTTTCAGATGACCTTCCTCCCCCAGCTAGTAACTCGTGCACGGATGGCACATCTCAGGAATCGTGTAGTGTGGAGAAGAAATAATCTACATCTATTCTGCCAATGCCGCTGTCCCCAACCTTATATCTCCGGTTGGGGCGTGTTTTTTTCTTTTCATACACGTTTACATGATAAGGAAGTTTGTATTTTGGACTCTTTGAAATTTCCAGTTCCAAGGCACCAAATCTATGCTTGTAGGTAAGAGGGGTTTTATTGAGGCAATTACCAGATCAACAAGTGTTGCTCAGTTGCTGTACAATTCCTTGTGGGCATGTGTTATTGATTCTTTTATATTTAGAAGTATGCCAACATTGTCATTGCCTGTATTTGATTTATGGTTTGAGAATGAATAAGTTCCTCATTGAACTGTAGATTTTGGCAAGGAAAGCACATTCTTTCTGTCTTTTGCCAATACAATAAGGGGTCGTTTGGTAGGGTGTATAAGAATATTGCGGAATAAGGTGTATTAGTAATGCACGAGTCAGTAATGCAAGCATTAGTTATGCAGATATTATTTGTTGTCTACTGTTTAGTGTGGTGTATTAAAATTATTATGCATTACATAATTTTTAAGAAAAGTAGTTGTTTATAAAAATACCCTCCATATTCTCTAGCTTTTAGGGACTTTAAGGACAATTTTGTCTTTAAGCATGCTAATGCATGCATTAATGACCTTGGTATTACTAATGCCATGGTTTCCTATGCATTACTTATGCATAGGATAATGCCAAAAAATGTATGAAACAAGGTAATAATAATGCATAGAGCTAATGCTTGCATTATTTTTTTAATACCTTCTACCAAACGGCCCCTAATAGACATGTTGTTCACTTTGATGGTGAAAAAAGTTCACTGGCATTTTGGCTGATTTGACCTTCAGTTCAATACTTCGTAGACCCCACTTGTGAGAATATACTGAGATCGTTAGTTATGTCAAATAACTCGAGCTCCGGCCCTTAAGTTCAATATTTCATTGTAAAGAACACTTTCTACTAGTCAACAATTAGTTTGACCATTATGTTAAAACTATTTGAACAAAAAAACATAATTACCTTTTTCTTTTCAGTCACTAGTTTAATATTCTTTTAATCATCACTAATGTATTAAGAGTATAAGTGTTTTGTCAAGTAAATATCATCACATAATTAATATTTTTTACATAATTTTCATGATCAAAAGGAAAAAGGTACAAGCATCCAGGTTAAAGCGTGAGATTCTCTGAAAAAGGGAACAAATGCCAAAGATCATATAATTACAAAGACTAGAGTTGGAATCCATGATGTGATTTGACAAGCTGCCAGAATTAAAATATACTTATACCCTGTTTGGCCAAGTTTTTTTTTTTAGTTAAAAGTATTTCTTTTGTCAAAATTCTTTTGGCTAAACTTTTAGAAGGAAAAAAAATATTTTTGAGGAAAATCAGAAGCAGCTTTTTGAGAAGCAGAAAGATAGTTTTTCTCCAAAAGAACTTTTCTGAGAAACACTTTTGAGAAAAAGACAATGAGAAGAAGATTTCAAAAGCTTGGCCAAATACTAATTATTGTTCAACAATATTTTTCAAATTTATTAGCCAAAAACAAACTGCTTCTCGCTAAAAACACTTTTTAAAAAAGTATTTTTGAAAAAAACACTTCTCAAAATTAGCTGATTTTAGAAGCTTGGCCAAACATGCAATATATCCTCTATTTTACCTCATATTCGCCATCTAAAAACTAGAACTTTTAAAATCAACTTATTTTATAAAGTATTTTACTAAGAAAATACTTTTGGCGAGAAGTAATTTATGTTTTTATAATTAATTAAAAAAAAATATTTTTGAGCAACAATTAGTGTTTGGCCAAGCTTGCAGAAAGTATTTCTAATAGACTGTTTGGCCAAGCTTCTAAAATTAGCTTATTTTAAGAAGCATTTTTTTCAAAAGTACTTTTGATGAAAAACATTTTGTATTTGACTAATTAATTTTGAAAATCACTTCTGAACAACAATTAATGTTTGTCGAAGTTTTAAAAAAATACTTCTAAGTGTATTTTTCTCAAAAGTATTTTTTGGGAGAAACTAATTTTTGCTTCTTTAAAATTACTTTTACTCAAAAGTATTATTTTTTTCTTTTAAAAGCTTTGGCTAAATACTTCAATTTTGAAAAAAAAAAGATACTTTTGGATTTAGAGAACTTGGCCACACAGGCTATAAATATATTTTTTCTCAAACGTGATTTTCAAAAAAGTATTTTGAGGAGAAGCTACTTTTTTTTATTTCTCAAAAACTGTTTCTGCTTCCAAAAATTGTTCTAAAAATTTGACCAAATGAGAAAACATTTTTGACCAAAAAGAGGGTATATAATCTCTTTGAATTCTTCCACCCATCCACATTTTCTATTTGAATGCTCATTTCATTCAGCCATTCAGAAAAGAGCTTAATTAAATTCTTTTGAATCATATTCTCTTTGTGAACAAGTGAGAGATGTCGACAATCTTTGGAACAATGGAGGTTAATCTTGTCAAAGCTCGTGGTCTCAAAAACAGCGAATTCTGGGGTATTGGTTCTAATCAAGATTCATTACTCTTGTGTTCTATTTGTTTAGTATTTTCCCCCCCTCTTTTTTTATTTTGTTTTAAATTTTACTCCAGAATTGAAGTATGATAATCAAAATATTTAATACAGTATTATAAATTAAATATTTTATACAAGTATATTCAGTAAAAGATTTAACTTTTCAAACAGTATTCGTGTCATTTAAAATGAGACATCCCGATTAATTTCTGAATATTTTGATTTAATAGTTGGGATTATGAATTGGTGTTGCTATATTATGGTGCAGGTGGTGGAATAGATCCATATGTTTTGCTTCAATATAGAGCTCAAGAACGCAAGAGCACTACTGCAAAAGGTATTCATTAACTACTATTAATTTTTCATATTCAAATGTTCAAGATATGATTACTACAGTAAATCAACAAGAATTAAATTTTAATAAATTGAAATTTTTTGATATCCACTTAGTTCTTAAAACATTCAAATTCACGTCATCTTAATTTCATTCTCTTACATGCCTTTATCCCCTCTTCTCAACAACAATAATAAATAAATAAATGCAATTTTTCTTTCTTTTTAAACAGCAAAAATATGTCGAAATTCTTGTAAACAGCAATAGAATTAATAAACTTACTTTTGTTGGATACGAATTAATAAAGAACAGACGCATGAAAAAAAGTTACTAAAAGTTTCTAATATATTTGGAAAAGAGATAGATAATCTGCAGCTAGAATTGTTGAATTACAAAAATATTTGGCAGCAATATGGAAGGAATTAATTATTTTATGGGAAAATGGCTCCCCAACTTTCGGATATTGTCTATATTTAACACCGTTATACTATTTGGACAAATTTACCCCTACCGTTATACTATCCGACCAAATATACTCCTACCATCAACAAACTTTTAAAAATTACTCCTCAGTCCTTCAGCTGACCTAGAATCTCCTAAATCATTTTAATTAAGTCACTTACTCTTCTTCTTGATCCACTATTTTTGAAATAATTGGCATTTACCGCTCTCTTAATTGGAAAAAAAAAATAAGAGAAAGAAATATTAAATTTATACAACGGTAGTTAAACAAGTAAATTGAAAAATCTAAATTAGGTAGCTTGTTTAAATTCCAAAAGTATTTACAACACCCCAACTTTAAGTAATTCGTTGCATTAAAAGTATGGAGACTTTGCAAGTATTAGAGATAGAAATTAAAGTTCTTTGGAGACTTTATATTATCAAATTCAACTTTTCTTTAATCAAATGTCTACGCATTGTGCACTCTTAAGTTAGTAGATCAAACTCTACACTAACCAGACAATAACAAAATTTATTCGAATATACATATACATGCATGATGAGCAACTGCATATAATATACAACAAATACACTCAGTAAACTCTACAATTATGGTTGAAAAATAAATAAAATTTTTAAATGAATTCCAAACGCATTATTGCAAGAGAAGTGGGTGCATGGGTAATTAAAAATACCCATGAATAATTTGTATATGTACCTTTAGCATTTGCATTAATAGTAATTTATGAAAATAATAGAGCAAGAAGAACAACGCGTGACGTAAATAAAAGCAAATTGGGAGATTTTGGAGCACAAATTCAATGTTTTGTTCTATGAAGACTTTATGAAAAAAATCGAAAACCCAAAAAATTCGAGATTAAAAAAGTCGACTTTTATGTGTTTGGTTTGGTCTTTAAATTTAATAACCCGATACAATTAATTTGGTTTGGTAATTGAAAAACCCGAGGCTACTTAAAGAATTTAAATGTCCCATATCGACCTATATAGAACCAATAAAAATAAGGGTTCAAAATTTTGAGGGAGTTGTTGTGTTAGAGCATAGTGAACATTACTTTTTACCATATTTATTGAATCTCCTTAATAAAAATTTTGGATTTGCCTTGCCTGTTCCTTCTTAAAATAATCCATATGAGATGGAAAAAGTACAGCTATTTCTAATAAAAAAATGACATTGTATAGCCGCTCTCAAAATAATAGTTTGAAAAAATATATATTTTTGTATATGTTATACACAAAAATTATATACTTTTTTTTAACTATCAAATATAAATAATTTCTGGCGCGGGCTAAAAGTGATAATACCCTATTTCTAAAGTCATTGATTCTTACAGGCCAAGGCAGTAAACCCGAATGGAATGAGAGGTTTACTTTCAGGGTAGAGTATCCTTCTGCAGATAAGCAGTACAAGCTTATACTTAAGCTCATGGATCATGATACCTTCTCCTCAGATGACTCTCTTGGCGAAGCGACGTAAGTAATTTTCGTTTACGTCATCATATCAGACTTGATCCGAAGATTAATACATGGATTCTCAATTATACTATTATCTTTACATTCAATCAATTGTATACTTGTAGTATTTATTTGAAGGAATTGATTGAATTGGGATTGGAGAATGGAAGAGCTGAAATTCATCCTCGCAAATATAGTGTGGTGGGCAGTGATCAATCTTACTCTGGGGAAATTCAACTTGGCCTCACTTTCACCCCTAAGGTATTCTTTTTAACCTTCACTTCATCTTTCTAGCTAAACTTTACAAATCTTGCAAAATTTTCCTCAAAACTTTAATTTTAAAGGAAAAAGGGAAAAGCTAGGTGGGATCCGGACAAAATCAATGAAATGGTAGAAATTCGGATATGTTGGATAAATTTCACTCTTCCTTCGTAAGGCAGGGGTAAGATTTGCGTACACACTATCCTCCCCAGACCTCCAAGAATGATCCGTTTTGGTTTTATCTTTGACATGTTTTGGAAGGTTATAAGCAGCTATGTTGTTTAGATTCTCCAAAAATATAATTTTCCATACATGCACTACTTCTAGAGTATATTTCAACATGGTACCGACAATATTTTTGAAAAGTTCGAGCAGTATAAATAACCAGCACATCGCAAATTCGCAATGTGGGTTATCCAAAATGTTAAATGATGCTTCCTCTTTTTCTCTTCTCGTGATGGAATGCGAATGTAATGTGGCTCATGATATGTTAAATAATTTGACAGAAGACAGCCGTAGAAGAAGAATATGGTGGATGGAAGGAGAGTGCGTGACTGCTGACTAGCTATAGTTCCTATATGTATTTGCCAGATTTTGCACACTTTGCTGCGAGTAGTGTAAAGATGAAAATCTTCACTACTTTTTCTCATGTTTATGCTATGTTAAAGTCAGAGTCGGATTCAAGATTTAAATCCTATTTTATTTGCGTCGAAAGTTAATGGTTCAGTTGAACCCGTCCCTAGAACATTACATCCGCCTCTGGTTAAAGTGATTGTTTGTTGTACTTTACAAAGCAATTGAAATATCTTAAGCGTAAGAAAAGCTAATTATAATGCACCATATGTAAGTGTTGGAGAAGAATATAATCTATCTATATCTATACCTATATCGATATCTATATCTATACTATATTATAGCAAAATATCGCTCGTCTTTTTTACCTTTTAAAAATAGATTTTACATTAAATAAAATTATTATTTAACTATTCACCTAATATTTAGGATTTTGAAATAATTAAAATACCAACTATTAAACTTTTCCTTATTCAAATGAGGTTAAAATCCTAATATCTAGGTCTTAAAACTCATTAAGACCTTATGTTTAATAAAGCATCCTTATCTCTTCAATTTACTTCTATAAAAACATGGGATGACCCAAACGATTCCATAAATAAGCAATAGGAGAAATAATATATTATATTTTATTCGAATTGCAAAGTTACACATGGCAATAACATGAGCAAAATAAGTAATAACAGTTTACCAAATTATTTTTTACGTGTTCTATTTCTTGGGTGCGCGCGCGCAAACACACACACACATATATAAAGAACTTTTAATTGAATATATACTCTAAAACTAATCATGAATATGAATGAATTTTAATAATCAACTCCTTAAAATAAAAAACAACAGTATATAACATAAAGTCATTTACCTTGTATGTGTTGAAAATGCAATAGTTGTTAGAAATTTACCGTCTCTTCTAGAGACTTCTAGTGTGGCCCATATATAAGGTAATAAATTATTTACCTTGTCTCCCAAAGAAAATAATATATCAGATAATATTCTATAGTTATGCATATATGATAGTTTCTTTGATGGAAAGAAATTACCATATATTAGTAGTCCCTAGGGTAATTATAATTTAATGAGAAGTACCTAGGGCTAAAGTATTTGCCTAAGAGTCTCTAGCCTACCTATAAATACGCATGTGACGCCATTAGTCTAGGCACATGCTAAAAGACTCTAGTTTTTCTATCAAGATTCTTCTAAGGCAATTCTCAACTATGGCTGAAAGTACGTTCCTATTAATTTTCTGCTGCGTTAGCTCTGTGTATTTGTGTGATTTTCTACATCATGGTATCAGAGCCTGACTTTAGACGGTTGTTCAGTGTTTTTGAAACGACTCATATTTGATTTGAGTGGTAATCTAGTACTGTATTATCGATAGGAATAGATAAACACATTAACGAAGGAGTTTCTGTGGCACAGTTAGATCTTCTATATTAATTTCTTATTCGGCCCAAGAATTGATTAAACATACATTTCGTCTTAGTTTTGGATAAAAGTTTCTGTTTTGGAGGAAATTGAAAATATTTATGTGATATATAGAAAATACCGTGATTAAATTCTATTTGTTTTACTACTGTTTGAAACTGTTCTTATAATATCAAGATTAATTATAAAATAAATTTTTGTTTATGGGCTATTGAAGATTGGTGCTTATTTAATTCGTGTGCCCATTTTGAAATCAATCAACATTCTGTATAAGTTGATTGTTTGGACAAATCACGGTAAGATGTCATATTCAATTTTCTTTTATGTGATGTATTTGGGATTAGTCACAGCGTCTTGAGTATTTGATATAAAAGAAATTAAGTTATTTAATCACATAAAGTTTAGTGACTAAAATTTATTATGACATCTATATAGTCCAATTATCTCATTAAAATAGTAACCCGGTCCTATAGGGAGGTAACCATTTTGGTGAGATTAATTGGAATGAGATAGTAAACCTTTCGATTGAAATTATCTTATGCCCAGAGGTACAAATTAATTTCTACGTGTTTTGGTTTACTAGTCTAACAAAGTAAAGTAAATTCTATCCATGGGTCGCAACCTCTGCCCACAGGAGGGTCTAGAATTTACTGAGAATCGGTATTTCACGCGATTCACCTTTGATGGATTGTACATGACATCTTATGTATGATTATCCTTATTTTGCAGTCTTTACAGCTTTTCCTACCACTATTTTTAATGAGAATGTCGAATTCCAATGCTTTCTGGTGATAATTATACTGAATAGAAGGAGAAAGTCCTTTTCACCTTAGGGTGCTCGGATATGGACCTGGCACTCCGTGTGGATGAACCGCCTATTCCCACGGAATCAAGTGCGCCGGCAACTAAGGCTGATTATGAGCGGTGGGAGCGATCCAATCGCTTAAGTTAAATGCTCAAAAAAACCCAAATAAGCCAAAGCATTAGGGGTTCTATCCCTAATAGCGATAAATACATGAAGGCAATTGATGAACAATTCGTAAGCTCTGACAAGGCTTTAGCCAACACCCTTATGAAAAGGCTCTCAAGTATGACTTTTGACAGAAGTCGTACAGTGCGTGAGCACATTATGGAGATGAGAGACATTGCTGCTAAACTCAAGTCCCTTGAGGTGGATATTTCAGAACCATTTCTTGTGCATTTCACTCTCAACTCCCTTCCTGCGGAATATGGTCCGTTTAAGATTTCTTACAACACACGTAAGGATAAATGGTCAATCAATGAACTTTTGACCATGTGTGTTCAAGAAGAAGAGAGGTTGAAGCATGAGGCACCTGAAAGTGTTAATATGGTGACTCATGGCAAGAGAAATGCAAAGAAGGGCAAAAGTATTCCCATGAAGAAGAAAAACACATTTGACAAAGATGCTTGTCGTTTCGGTAAGAAGAAGGACACTGGAAGAAGGATTGCCTGAAATACAAGAAATGACTTGAGAAGAAAGGTAATTTTACCTTTTTATGTTATTGATGTTCGGCCAAAAATTTACCCATTGTTATCTCATATTCTAGTACTTTTAATCGTTTTTTGAGTATTAATTATATTACTTTATACTTAATATTATGTTTTAATTGTGTAGAAATAAAACAATGTGAAAATAAATAAATATAAATTAAAACTGAATAAAACACGAAAGAAAAAGAAAGAAAATTAAAATAATAAGAAAAAGGGAGACACCCTTTGAGTTTTGTCCTCCAAAGTGGAGACAACAAAACAAGAAAGATATATAAACTGCATTCTAAATGCAATTGATGAAGTAACACAATTAAGGAAAGAATTGCAAAACACCACTGCCAACAGCACCACGCCCAGTGCTGGTCTGGACGCTTGGTACAAAATTCTTTCTTATTTGTTCGGGATAAGGTTATTTCGGTCCAAGACCCCCTCCTCTAACTCGGATAAAAGGGATATTAAATTTAATTTGGAGGGGAGCGAACATACTTTGAAGGAGAATTCACATGGGAGAATACACACCACGCTTGGAAGGGGCTTCTAACTAGTTTTTCTTCTCTTTTCTTCCTATAATTTCATCGTTATTAGTTCTAGAGTTTTCAGTGTTGCATAAACGTTGTAGTGTGAAGCTTGAATTGTTCGTATTATTTTATCATATTTCTTTATTTATTCAATCTTGCACTTAATTATTTGATTGCTTGATCACCAATTGAATACTATCGATGAATCTAGGACTGAACTCGGGAGAGGGAATNATATAGGAATTATTAATGCGTTCTTGTTAATTCTAATTCCATAGGAGTATACACGTTAGATTAGCTTGAATAGACGAGTAGTACTTCGGGAGAAGGCTACGAGTAATATTAACCCTGTCAATCAATAAACCAGATAAATTAATTAGATGATTTAAGTGGAAGACTCAACGAGATGTTAGCTAACCCATAGCTCTAGAATATTGTCTCACATTGAATTCGTCTTTAAACTTGTCGTTGTTTTCTTTAATCTCTTAATTTGTTATTCTAGATTAGTTTTAGTTAAATATTCATATGTTATGATTCGCTTGAATAGATTAATTGTGGTTTAATTTAGTTGATAGTTAATCACAAGTCCTTGTGGGTACGATATCCGGACTTACAATCCTATATTAGTTGTCGACCACGTATACTTGCGTGTGCGTTTGGGAGCAACAATTATGAATCAAATTTTACTGAAGTTTCTGATAATACATGGTGGATTGATTTTGGTGCTACAATTCACATTGCCAAAATCATGCAGGCTTTCTAACTCAGAGAAAGCCGATAGGAAGTGAACGATACGTCTATTCTGGCAATAGGACGCGTTCACGTGTGGAAGGCGTGGCTCATTTTGAAGGATGATTTTCACTTGGATTTAGAAAATAATTTTTATGTTTCAGAATATTCTAGAAATTTAATTTCTCTTTCAAGACTATCAATTAGTGGATATGATTTGAATCTTCATTATCCTTCTTTGAAACTTTTAAAAGATAATAAAGTTATTAGTTTTGGAAATTTGAATGGAAATTTATATAAACTTGAGCTAGACCCCATATTTGAATGCAATGTTTTAACTTTGCATGACAAAGAAATTGACACTAAGCGATGTATTATCAGTGAGAACTCATCAAGTCTTTGGCACAAGAGATTGTGACACATCTCTATTGATAGAGCCAAAAGGTTGGTTAATGATGGAGTTCTAAAAGCTCTTGATTTTTCTGACTTTGCAACTTGTGTGGCCTGCATAAAGGGTAAGCAGACCAACAAATCAACTAAAGGTGCCAAAAGGACTTCTCAATTACTTGAGATCATACATACAGACATATGTGGACCTTTTCCTACCCCTTTCTTGAATGGTGAGAGATATTTTATCTCGTTTATTGATGACTATTCAAGATATATGCATCTATATTTTCTGTTTAACAAATTAGAAGAATTTGATGCTTTTAAAGTTTACAAAACAGAAGTAGAGAAACAAACTGGTGCTCAGATCAAAATTGTAAAATCTGATAGGGGTGGAGAATATTATGGTAGGTACACATATAATGGACAAGTTAAGGGTCCATTTGCTGAGTTCCTTGAAAGTGAAGGTATAGTTGCTCAATATACCATGCCAGGAACACCACAACAAAATGGTGTGACAGAAAGAAGGAACCAGACATTAATGGACATGCTAAGAAGCATGATTAGCAGATCAAGTTTACCTTTATTCTTATGGAGTGAAGCCTTAAAAACCGCTGTGTATATTTTAAATAGGGTTCAATCCAAGGCTGTCTCCCAGATACCTTTTGAGTTATGGAAAGGATGAAAACCTAGTTTAAATCATTTACACGTTTGGGGATATCCAACTGAAGTGAGGGTTTATAACCCACAACTAAAAAAGTTGGATGAAAGAACAATAAGCGGTTATTTTATAGGCTATGCAGTTAACTCTACAGGATTTAGGTTTTATTGTCCTTCTCATTCTCCTAAAATTGTTGAGGCTAGAACTGCTAAATTTCTTGAGGAACGTGAAGAAACTGGGAGTGGTTTGACACAAAGGGTGGAATTGGGAGAAATAAGGAAACCACCTGTGGTACCTTTATAGATTGGGAACTTGAATGTTGCTCAGAAAAATTCTCATGAACAACAACTGTCACACCTCCTTTTTCACTACCCCGTAAGGGGGGTACGGGAGTTTCTCCACCTAAAGTGACATTATTCGAAATGGGAATATTTTATTTTTATTAGAGTCGCCACTTGGAATAGTT